>RPOG01002821.1:0-79880 GCA_008086565.1 Thalassoma bifasciatum
TTTTTAGAGTTTAATTACTGTGGATACTTGTCAGGACGGTTGCACCACCTGACATTTTGGGGGTTTGAGGAACCAAAACACAAAAAAACATGTTATATTTTAATAGTTTAAAGATGTATTCAAATAACACAGGTTTCATAGAATAAAGAAATACATGTGATGAAATACTCAATTCATGATGGAAGGAAATATTACACTCGGACACAAAAAAAAGGGACGTCACCTCATTGACCCATAAACGTTTAATTTCAGTGTTAAATAAATCAAATAAATGTTATCCAACTTCCACCTTTAAACTGTTGTAATTCTAAAAATAAGTTTATCAACATCTTCTGTATTTTTAGAAATGTCTCAACCAGATAATGTTTCTTATTTGTCTTTGTTTATACAGGTTCTACCTGGGGGGTCCCACCAGCATCCGGGGGTTCAGCATGTACAGCATGGGTCCACAGAGTGAAGGTGAGACAGTCACTTGGCTGAGCTGCTGGTTAATCCCACTGGAGTTTGGTGGTTATTTTAAGGTTGTGTGCTGGTGTTACTGGTGTGGCAGGTGACTACTTAGGAGGGGAGGTCTACTGGGCTGGGGGCCTCCACCTCTACACTCCACTGCCCTTCAGACCAGGTCGAGGGGGCTTTGGCGACCTCTTCAGGACACACTTCTTCCTCAACGCAGGCAACCTCTGTAACCTCAACTACGGTGAGTAGTTTGGAACAGAAATACCATCAATACGACTGTTTAAAGTTTATTTTTGTGAACGACACTGAAAGGATAACCTCTTACCTGTCATTCTTTGTGCGCTGGATCTCTTTATATGTGTTTTTACTCAGGTGAGGGGCCACAAGCGCATTTAAAGAAACTGGCTGAATGCATCCGTTGGTCGTATGGACTGGGCATCGTGCTGCGTTTGGGAAACATCGCCAGGCTTGAACTGAATTACTGCATTCCCATGGGAGTTCAGAGCGGAGACAGGTAAGGTCGTCACAGTTAATGAAATGAAAGTTCTCAGTAGTGATTTAAACTTGTTAAACATCCGATTCTCTCTCTCTCTTTCAGGATATGTGACGGGGTCCAGTTTGGAGCAGGAATCAGATTTCTGTGAAGCCGTCTGTCCTGTTCCAGTTTTTCGAGCTTCCATGTGTTTAAAAAAAGTCATTTTATGCCTGAATCATTTTATTCAAAAGGCAAACTGCTTGTACAGAATTGTTGTTACAACTATGTAGTTCAATAAAAGTGTTTACATTGACACTGATTACTGATGGATCTTTGTCTGTTTTCTGTCAAGGTTTTTTAATAACAACAGTTATATTAATAATGATACCAATGATAATATTTACCAATTTTTGTTTTTGAGGGTCATGATTCTTCATTGACATGGATTTGATTTATCTTGGAAAATTTACTAAATTATCTCAAAATTTGCCTTGACTTAACTTCATTTTTTGCCTTGATAACCGTATATTATTTTAAATTAATTATCTCAAAAAGCTGACTTAATTATCCCAGAATATTAACTTTCTATCTCAAAATTTTATCCTATTTTTATCTAAAAAATTGACTGTTGTCATGGAAGTTTTTTTTACTTTGTTATCTCACAATTTTGACGTTTTACCCGTAATTTTGGACTGAATAAACTCGAAATGTTAAAATGAAATGGAAAAAAACACTTAATTGATTCCAAAAAGGTAATTTCAATATTAAGTGGTAGTTTTTTTAAGTAATAATAATCAACAATTTTGTTCTTTATGGTGATGGTTCTTTATCAACATGCATTTGATTTATCATCTTGAAATGTGAACTTTATAATCTCAAAATTTTGACTTCTCATCCCAGAATTTTGACCTTTTTATTTTAAATTGTTGACTTGAATGTCTATAACTAATATAAATATTTAAAACTGAGTTATCTCACTGACTTTTTACTCATGAAACGGACTTTTTACTCATAGTTTTGACTTTATCTCAAATATTTGGACCTCATTATCTTAAAATGTTGAACTAAAAAATTTAAAAATACTTAATTGATCCCAGAACAGAACATCATTTTTTTGTTCTTTAGGGTGATGGCTCTTTATTAACATGCAGTTGACTTACTATCTTGAAATGTGAACTTTATAATCTCAAAATTTAGACTTTTTGTCTCAGAATTTTGACCTTATTTCAAAATTTTATAGTTTTTAGCTCAAAATTATGGCCTTTTAGCCCAAAATGTCACTTAATATGGGTAAAATTTTTCTTATATTTTATAAATTGGCGGTATTAGCTCCCACGATGATCCTCCTCTGTGGTAAATCTCCCTGGAAACACCAAAATAAAGCGAGTTGTTCTTGAATTTCCTGAACTAAAACTCCATCTCTCTCTTGAACGCAACATCATCGCAGTGTTTTACTGCGCATCTCTTAGGCGCGGACAGATGATCACGTGGGTCGCGTCCCTCCACCCCATTGGCTGAACAGGCGCATGAACCGTGTTCATTGTTCCGTAGCATTTTAGCCTTCACGCCGCAGGAGAATCACTCTTCTCGAATATTCATCCTCAAAACTGGCTCTGGAGAGCGGATACCCTGAAAACACGGCGCTGTTTGTGTAGCAGTCACCTGAATCTGGGGGAAGTGACTCAGCAGAGCATCTTTCTGTGGTTTTAACGGCGGTTTGATCCGTGAGCGGCACGCGCGCTGATGGCGGTGACTATCGAGGATCTTTACCGGAGCTACGGGGTCCTGGCGGACGCTAAGGACAACCTCAGTCAGGTACACACGGACACTCACCTGCTCTGTTTACTCCCAGGATTTAACCTCCTTTCTAAAACAGCTCATATTTCTCCCTCCTCTGCTTATTTGGGCTTTTAAACATTGTTGTGGTACCGCGAGGCTAACTGTGGCTAACGTTAGCGGCCTCACCATGGTGACTGAGTGACCCCAACAGGCAGAAAAGCTACACAGGCAGAAAAACTACACAGGCAGAAAACTACACAGGCAGAAAACTACACAGGCTGAAAACTACACAGGCAGAAAAACTACACAGGCAGAAAAACCTACACAGGCTGAAAACTACACAGGCAGAAAAACTACACAGGCAGAAAAACTACACAGGCAGAAAACATAAACAGGCAGAAAAACTACACAGGCAGAAAACTACACAGGCAGAAAAACTACACAGGTAGAAATACCTAAACAGGCAGAAAACTACACAGGCAGAAAACTACACAGGCAGAAAAACTACACAGGTAGAAATACCTAAACAGGCAGATAAACCCCAACAGGCAGAAAACTACAGGCAGAAAAACTACACAGAGAAAAACCTACACAGGCAGAAACACTACACAGGCAGAAAAACTACACAGGCAGAAAACTACACAGGCAGAAAAAAACTACACAGGCAGAAAAAAACTACACAGACAGAAAAACTATACAGGCAGAAAATTTACACTAAAACTATCAGAGGCAGAAAACCTACACTTTCATTCAATCAATCTATCAGTATTTACCCCAAGATGCTTTATAAAACTCTTTTTACAGCCATTATGTCACAAACCCAACAGAAAACGTGGTAATATTCAAAACAAATCTAATCCAAATGTGTCTTTTCTTGCATGATATAGAAAAGTGATTTGGTTTCACTTCTGTATTTTGTCCCACAAGAATCATTCCAGGTTGAAGTACAATAAGGAAAGTAATCACAATATTTTAAATTTGACTCTTATTTCATCCCTGAAACTCCTATAAACATCAACATGTCAGTGAAGGTGCTGGATTTGCCAGTTCTGCTGGTTTTTCCAAACAGCAATTTAAACCTGAGCTTTAGTTTTGTTTTCCTGGAAATGCAGGAGTCTAGTGAAGCTCTGAATCTCATTTGTTTAGAGGAAGAGGAAGATTTGTTTACATCCATTTATCAGAGTGTGG
This sequence comes from Thalassoma bifasciatum, assembly GCA_008086565.1. Taxonomy (NCBI): domain Eukaryota; kingdom Metazoa; phylum Chordata; class Actinopteri; order Labriformes; family Labridae; genus Thalassoma; species Thalassoma bifasciatum. The sequence goes on from RPOG01002821.1 coordinate 3,899, forward strand.
TGAAGACATTGTCAGTAATACAAGAACTAAATGCAGTTGCATCAAAAATGAGTATCAGTAAGAGCAACTAGATAATCAAAGTGGGAAATAAATCACCAGAAACATTTTTAAAAAGTATCAAATGACACAAAAAGGGTATGAGAAGGAAACATTACATCTAATAGGTTACACAAAAGTATAAAGATGATAGCAGCGCTGGGCATCAGAAGAAATTATTATCTTGGATTTGTTGCTCAAGGTGGATTATTGTTGTGTCTGGTTGAATATCACAGAATTCAGTCTGGATCTCACTTTTGGTCAAGTTAAGCCTGTTTGATGAATTTTTAATGTATTTACCTTTGCATCCTTATGTTCCTGTTTTTCTACTTGTTTAGCACTTGAGATCTTAATGAAAAGTCCTTTACACTTTTCACCCTATTGATAGTATTATGAACACTACAGTAGTGTTGTCATTTCTGTGCCTCATGTGGGTTAGTTTTAATTTTAACAATACACGAAAAATGCATAAAGAATTCCATTGTACCTGTGTAAATGACAATAAAATCTGCTTCTCTGGTCCCAAAACAACAACATAAATAACCTTGAGATCTTACTCAACATGACATCAAAATAAAGACAAATGGTTTCTACTTCTTCAGATTTTGTAGTGAAACATAATGCAACATGGGAACAGATTTCCTTCTAAATTTTTCCTGTTTCTCTGCAGCACAAAGATGCTTACCAAGTGATCCTGGATGGCGTGAAGGGAGGAGCCAAAGAGAAGCGTCTGGCAGCGCAGTTCATCCCCAAGTTCTTCAGCAACTTTCCAGAACTGGCCGACGCAGCCATCAACGCTCAGCTGGATCTTTGTGAAGACGAGGACGTGTCGGTGAGGATCACTTAGGTTCGGTTAGGTTAGGTTAACTTTATTATCCCCGGGGGGGCGATTCATTTTACAGTCAGCAGTGAGGGAAGGACGAAACAAAAACTTAACACACACTCATATAATCACAGTACACATTTGCGGTCTACCCGAGGTTGTTTAGCAGTCTGATCGTTGCCGGGACGAATGAAGTTTTAGTTATTTTTAATTTTTGTTTTTTTCTTTGTCCTGTGTTCAAGAGTTGACTATTATCTTAGATTTTTTTTTTTTTACTTTGCTATCTCACAGTTTTGACTTTTTATCTAGTAGTACTGTAGTAGTACTGACATTTTTGACATAATTTTGACTTTGTCTCAAGTTTTTGGACTTAATAATCTCGAAATGTTGAAATTAAATGAGATGAAAGTAGTTAATTGATCCCAAAAGGAAAATTGTAATTTATTAGTGATGTTTTTTAAAAAATTATAACAGCAAAAATAATTAACAATTGTTGTTCTTTATGGTGATGGCTCTTTATTTTCATGCAGTTGACTTATTGTCTTGAACACTTAACTTTACTATCTCAAAATGTCGACTTTTTACCTCAGAATTTTGACTGTTTTTATCCCAAAATGTTGACTTGATAATGTCAAAACTTTCAGTTCTACCTCAGAATTTGACCTTTTTTATCAGAATTTTGAGTTTATTTCAAAATTTTCTACCAGATTTGATTTGAGCTGTTAGTATTTCATTATTCTGACTCTTCTCTTAACGGTGACAAACTTATTCTTCTCCAGATCCGACGACAGGCGATTAAGGAGCTCCCACGGTTTGCGACAGGTGAAAACATCCTCAGAGTTGCTGATATTCTCACCCAGCTCCTGCAGACAGGTATGAGACCCCTCAGGCTCGTCACTTAACGGATTAAAATATAACTATCAGGGTGGTTCTGTCTCTTTTTGCTCTATTAGTGTCACAATTTTTGATTTTCTGATGAGAAATGACAACAGATAAAAAACAGTGATGTCTCTAACAGTTTGATTTTCTGCTTTCAGATGACACAGCAGAGTTCAACCAGGTCAACGCGGCGCTTGTTTCCATCTTCAAGATAGACGCTAAGGGTAGGAGGGAATTTATTTTAATGAGTTTACTATAAAGCTGTGCTGGAAGAGAAGCACCCAAGAAACGCTGAAGAGATTTACAGCTCAATCACTCACATTTCTGGAGGTTTGTCCTGAGTTTTTCATCTCACTCGTATTTTTTTCTCCTCGTTTGTCTTCAGGAACGCTTGGAGGCCTCTTCTCTCAGATCCTGCAGGGCGAGGACATCGTGAGGGAAAGAGCCATCAAGTTTCTGTCGAGCAAACTGAAGACGCTGCCGGAGGACGTCATGACGAAGGAGGTGGAGGAGTACGTGTTTGCAGAGACGAAGAAGGTGAAGCTCATGAATCATCTTTGCTGGATGATGTTTTGAGGTGAATGTGACAGAGGAAATTCACGACACGATCCCTGAACGTTTCGCTGCCTCCTCAGGTGCTGGAGGACGTGACGGGGGAGGAGTTTGTGCTGTTGATGCGCCTGGTGTCGGGCCTGCGGGTTCTGCAGACGGTGAACGGTCGGCAGCAGCTGGTGGAGCTGGTGGTGGAGCAGGCTTTCCTGGAGCAGGCTCTGAACCCGGCCGACCCCGATACCGTGGACCGCCTGCTGCAGTGCACGCGTCAGGCCCTGCCTCTGTTCTCTGTGAGTATAAGTGTGTGGGAAACTAAAAGGCCAACACTTATGAAAAGGAACTATTATAATATCCAATCTTCTGCTTTCTCTCTTGTAGAAAAATGTGCATTCCACTCGTTTTGTGACGTACTTCTGCGAACACGTCTTACCCAACCTCAGCGCCCTGACGAGTCCTGTGGCTGAACTCGACATTCAGCTGGAGGTAAGTTTTCCTATTCACCTCGGTGGAACATGAAGTGTTACAAAAGCTACGTTTTCATTACAGTTTTTTGCAAATTAAAAGCAATATTTCTGAAGTTTTGATTGAGAACAGTTGCACCTTGTGGGTGTTTCTATTCTATTGCGGAATGATTTGCAAAAATAATCTAATTGCGATTCTTTTTGTGTAATTATTTCTAGTTTCCCCATCTTCTCTGTTTTTAAACAAGCACATTGTAGAACATGAACAGTAACATTAATTACAGCACAACAACAACAACATCCCACTACCACTACAACTGGGACTTATTTTTACACATTTTATTCACTTTTACTTTCTTTTTTACCACTTTTGCACCATTTGTTTGATACTTCCTCACTATTTTCCAGGCTCACTTCTAGTTTTTTTTTGCAGATTTTCATTGTTTTTGCCCATTTTTGACACTTTTCACTCTTTTTTTGCCACTCTTGGACCATTTTTTGCAACATTCTGACTGTTTTCCAATTTTCATCCCAATTTGCTTGCCATTTTTATTGAACTACGCTATTTTTACTAGTTTTCATCACTTTTTTTCACCATTTTTGCTATTTTAAAGTATTTCCAGGTTTTATCCAAATTTAACTACCGACTTTAGTCGCTTTTTTGGCATTTTCTACCACAACACAAACTAAGTTTTAATGCTGGGTCCTGACGTGACGTCCCTTTTTTGTGTCCGAGTGCAATATTTCCTTCCATCATGAATTGAGTATTTCATCACATGTATTTCTTTATTCTATGAAACCTGTGTTATTTGAACACATCTTTAAACTATTAAAATATAACATGTTTTTCTGTGTTTTGGTTCCTCAAACCCCCAAAATGTCAGGTGGTGCAACCATCCTGACAAGTATCCACAGTAATTAAACTCTAAAAATTGAATGTCACTTATTGTAAATAGAAATTAAAAATACAGTGGCATTATTTTATGCTTGAACCTTTTTAAATAAAACATTCTTTGCAAATAAAAAGAATTTTAAAGCTGTTGAGAAATTTAAAAAACTTTTGTCCCGTAATTTTCACCTTGTCAAATGTCAGGGTGGTGCAACCGTAACATTAGACTTTTATTTTAAAGTGAAGAGAATAAAACAGGAAACAGGAAACTGCATCAGCCAGAGGAGCCCAAATGACATTTGTGACCAAGTGGAAAAGTTTTAGATTTCTCTGAAATACTGATAAAAAAGGTTTTTTCACTTCATTGGTGACTGGAACAATTTCCATGTCAGGTGGTACAACCAATGTAATAATGTGAAATGTTATTTTAACATCAAATTATTTATCTTATTCACAAATAAAAGAAATGAAACACACAAAATGAAAATGTATGAGTCACTACAGACACTTGAGAGATACCTGCCAATAATTTCACACAGAAAAAATAACAGGAACATATAAATATATTTTCATATATTTGGTTGAGCCACCTGACATTTTTGGGTGCTCAAATTAAAAATACTAAAAAATAATGAACCTAAAAACTTTGAAATGTTGGTCAACTACTGAAATCTGTTAGAAAACATAATTCTTCTCTCAGAAATATGTTTTTTATGCAATTTCAAAGAACTTTTTAAAAATAAGTTTTTAGACCCTCTTTTTGTCATTGACACTGTTACTCTTTGCTGTTTTTGACACTTTTTTCTCTTTTGATTGTTTCTTTTGTATAGGTAGTTTTCAACAGTTTGTCTCAGGGTTGAGTAACTCTGGTGAAGAACAGAAAATATCAACCGCAAAATAGGCCGCTGATATTTTGACACATATTGCACTGTCTGTGATTAGAATATTGTAACAGGACATATCGCGATTTACCCTTATTTGTGATTAATTGCTCGGCTCTACGTTTTAGAGTGGCTTTTAAACTTAGAGTTCAGAAATAATCTAATGAGGAATTTGAGCGGGGTGTAGATTTTAAAAGTAGTAATCTCAAGTCAGACTCCGTTCCTGAGCGTCCTGACCGATGTGTTTGTGGGTGTGAGGTGGATCCTCCTGATGTCTGACATTTGGTGAGTGCCGGTCGTAGTAAACAAAGTCAGCGTGGCAGCCACCTGTCAGAGGTGTCAGCCAACTGCACGTTGTTAATGGGTCATTAGTCTGCACCACGCAACACTGTTTCTCATTAGCAATACACATTACACTGTGTGAGGGGATCTGCTCAGCATCGCTCATGTGTGTGTGTGTTTCTGTGTGTGTGTGTGTGTGTAGGTGCTGAAGCTGCTGGCTGAGATGAGTCCGTTCTGTGGAGACATGGAGAAGCTGGAGGCCAATCTCAACATGCTGTTCACCAAGCTGCTGGTAAGAGAACCTGTTGGACGGAGAGAAATCGTCTTTTCTTCTTGTTTTGTTTTCGCTTTGCTGTCGTATTGTTTCAGCGTCAGGCACGTCGTCGAATAAATGATTGATTTTCCTGTTTTTTAGGGTTTTTTCTTTCCTTGAAAAGGTTCACTTTTCTCAAAACATAACTAGGGCAGAATAATTTCCAAAACAATCTAATTCTGGTTATTTAAAGGTTCCCCAACTCATGTGTTATTAAGCAAAACAAGCAATAACATACCATCTAGTTTTTAAAAAAAAAATTTCAATAAAAAAACCGTAAAACACGGAAATAAACTATCTCCTCCTGTCACCTATCACAGCCTTTCCCCTCTCTCTCTCACCCCTCACTGTTGCGGGAAATGGCCACAGGTCGGATTCGAACCCGGGCCGCCCGCTCGAGGACATAGCCTCATGGTGCGCAGCCTTATCCACTAGGCCATCCGCGCCCCAACATACCATCTATTAATGCATTGGTTCCCAACCTTTTCCAAATCAGGGCCCACTTTTAAAGCTCAAAAATGTTTGAGGCCCACTTCCTACCCAATAAATACGCCAGGCCACTGTATAAGGCCTTTTTGGAACCCCATTCCTAATAATGACCCAAAATGTAATAAAACATGTGATAAAATCCTAAATGTGATATCTGGAAGATGATGTAACAGATGTTAAGCCAAAAACATTATAACTTTTTGCCCAAAATAAGACAACTTATTACATTCTGGTGCAGTTATTTTATTTTGGGTTTTAATTTATTCTTTTTCGCTACATTTCAGGCTCAGCACTTCTGTTACATTTTTGACAATTTTTTGAAAATTTGGGATCTATGATATAGTTTTTAAAATTACATTTCAGGTTATTGTTATTTTTCAGGGCCATAACCTGCCTTCTTAAGGGACTTTTTTCATATATGAATATCTTCACTGTTTCAATTTCCTTTAAAACTTAAGAGTTCAACATTTTAAACATTATTATGCGTATTTGTACCTTAATTTATGTATTTGTACCTTGTATCTTTGTATAATTACACTCCAATTAAACACTTTTTTGGAAATGATTTCACGGCCCACTTGCTATACCTTCGCGGCCCACCAGGGGGCCACATACCACAGGTTGGGAATCGCTGTATTAATGTAAATAGCTTGTTAAAAAGGAGCTGTTTTGATGCATATGGCAAATTTGATATCACTTGCTATATAAAAGGGGTAATTCTTTCTTTTTCATTCTTATTTTGTATAACAAAAAAACAAACTTGAGGGAGAAAAGATGGATTTTTATTACAATAACATACACAGGTACATCTAAAAACATTAGAGTATCATTAAAAAAATTGAATATTTTGGTCTCTCATTTCAGAAAGTGAAACCCAGATATTTTACAGACTCAGTACACATAGTGTGAATTATTTAAACCTTTGTTTCTTGAAATGTTGGTGATTTTAGCTTACAGATAATGAAAACACTAAATTCAGTGTCTTAGAAAATTAGAATATTACATAAGACTAATAAAAAGAATCTTGATAAATGCCTCTAAATTGTATGATCACTTCTGTTCACTCAGTACAAATTTTACTACTTGTGACTGCTCTTTTTGACCTTTTTAGTCTCTTTTTATTTAATTTTTCATCTGTTTTGGATGATTTTCTGCTGTTTTGTGCCAATTTTTCCTGCTTTTTGACCATTTTTGCAACCCCAAACTTATTTTATTGATTCATCTTGCTGTTTTCACCACTTCTAGCCTATAGTTTCTCTGTCAAAGGTAGTTTTCATCACTTAGTGTCGACGCTATAGAGCGGAAAACATCCACTGCAAAACATTTCATCTGGTTTTCTGACACATTTCACAGTAGACCATATTGCAATTTAATCAAATTTGCTATTAATTGTTCAGCTCTAAATACAACTGAGAAATGATAAACTGCTCATTTAATGTGTGTGTCTGCAGGAGTACATGCCACTGCCGCCAGAGGAGGTAGAAAACGGAGAAAACCCGGCGAACGAGGAGCCCAAACTTCAGTTCAGCTACGTCGAGTGTCTCCTCTTCGGTTTCCACCAACTGGGCAAGAAACTTCCAGACTTCCTCATCGACAAAGTGGACGCAGAACGCCTCAAAGACTTTAAGATCAGGTAAAAAAAAAAAAAAAGATTAATGGCCCTTTTCCACTGACTCGTCTTGGCCCTACTCTACTCGCCTCTACTCGGTTTGTGTTGTGTTTCCATTAGCGCAGTACTACGCGGCAGACGCCAGTTTTTAGTACCTACTCTACCCTGGTTCTAAGCGAGTAAAGCTGATACTAAAAGGTGACGTCGACAGACTCGGCCAGTGAGTAACCAGTCTCTTACAGCAGAGACGTCGAAGACTGAGACTTGTTTAGTGAATGTTCTCCGTTTCCTTATTCAGTCGCTGCCCAAAAATTACTGTAAATTTGGACTGCCGTGTCTTGGTCTGACTTACTTCTGTTTTATGTCGGGATTTTACGAGGAAGTACTAAGGATTTATTCAATTTTCAGGTTTTAAAACCAAAAAGAAGTTAACAGCAAAGATAGTTGGGTTTAAAGAGTCTTTTAAATTAAATCAAAGTTGGTCGGTGCAGGAGCGATCTGTCTGCCACGAGAGTCTTTAAGCACCAATCAGTCCATTAATCCACAGGGAACCAAAAAGGAAAAACCAGTTCAAAGAAGAATGATTGATCAACAAAAAATCTCTGGTATACCAGGCCCAAAAATCAAAAATTAAAGTGATCTCACTGGATCCAGGGAAGAGTTGTTTACCTCCGTTGTCATGACGCCCGACATTGAGCCGCTGTATTACTTTAATGAAATCTTTTTAAAGCTTTTTTTTTTCCTTTAAAGACCACGGTGGCACATATGTTAGTACAAAATTATGTTTGTGTGGCGTTATAGATGAACATTCACGCACTTCTGCGCAGCACTTTAGCGCAGCTGTGTTATAAGATCCACGCCCACCGTGAGTCTGTAGTCGGGCTAGAGGAAAAGATAACCAAACCGTGTAGAGCCGAGTAGAGTAGAGCTGGAATTGCATAGTGGAAAAGCGCTATAAGAACGCTACTGGTTGGATAAATAAGCCTGTACTGAAGTAATTTTGTTTCCCAAAACGCTGAGTTTCCTCATCGTGTTGATGTTTTAACAGGTTACAGTATTTTGCCCGAGGCCTCCAGGTTTACATCAGACAGCTGCGAGTAGCACTACAAGGCAAGACAGGAGACGCTCTGAAGACAGAGGAGGTAAAGTTAAAGCTAGATTAAACCAAAATGTAAACAGAAAACAGAAATTCAGCTTTTTATTTCTGGTTTTAATCTGGATTTATGCTACACACTGTCTTTTCTTTTACAACCAGAACAAGATCAAAGTTGTGGCCCTGAAGATCACGAACAACATCAACATACTCATCAAGGTAAACGATTAATCAGAAACAGGAAGTGACCAGGAAATAGTTCTCTCTGCCATGTTTGCGTTACATATTTTTTGTTTTTCTCAGGATCTCTTCCACAACCCTCCATCCTTCAAAAGCACAGTCAGTCTCTCCTGGAAACCAGTCCAGAAGACCGAGGCAGTGGCGTAAGTTTGTGTTCACAGAAAGTCTTCACAGAAATACGTATGAGAAAATCCTCAGACGGAGTAGGTAGAAAGAGACCACAAACGTCCTCGTTCGCAGGCAGTCCGCTCCTCTACCCTAGTCCTCCTTCGTGTTTTTTTGTCTAGAGAGGAGTCGTGTCCTCCCTGCGTGCCGTTTAGATGTTGGGCGGGTCGCCGTTCATGTCGCGGTGCTAACCGTTAAAATTGATACCACTCCTTGAGAGCCACAGTGAAGTTGTGTGTTTTGTGATGCATGGTCAACATTTATTCGGGTCACTCTGCACAGTTTGTTATTTCACCCTCAAAGACCAAGACAGACAGGTGTTTTATGTCTGAATACACAGTAGGTCAAGAAAAAAAAACCCTAAATTTTCAGATATTTTCAAAACAAACTCTTGCTGAGTGCTTCAACAGGTGAGAAAAACAAAGCTGTCTGGGTCTTTAAGGGTTACCTAAGTTTTGATTGGGCTGTTTATCATTTGAAGAAATAGGTGTGAGACAAAAAAAAGAATAAACATTTTATTGCAAACAACAACTAAAGGTAAATAGTCTCTTCATCAGCTGATCAAAAGTTTAAGAGCACAGCCCAAAAATACCTGAAAATCCCCAAAATAGGAATAAAAGTTTGAAAAAATGACTCAGTAATGAGGAGCTCCACTGCTCTTGTTGATCACGTCATAAATTAATTTCTTCATGTTTGATCCTGAACTGTGAGCTGCAGCGTCGTCCTGTTGTCATTATCAGACAGAGCAGGGTCCTCAGTCATGAAGGACGCCCCTGAACAACCGTCAGCTCCATTGTTCCATTGTTCAGAAAAAGCAGATCATGATGCCCCCCCCCCTCGTGACACGGCGGATCTTTTGTAGAGTCACCCTAGAGGAGCAGTACTGTCATTGCAACCTGCGGTAGTCCTGGTAGTTCCAACAAGTTTTTCTCCTCAGAGAATCAAACTTTCTTCCACCTTTCAATGTCCCATGATGCTCTCTGTCAGAGTCCAAACGGGCCATTTAGTGGAAGGAGACGAGGCCTTTGAAGAGGTTTTTGTCCTTAAAGCTCTTCTCTCTCAGACCAAACACTTTTGTTTCAAAAACCATAGAAGCCCAGTTAAGTGTTGAACGTCACACTTTTAACTTTTTATCACCAAATTTTGACCTTAATCCAAAATCTTGGCTTTTGATCTCAAATCATTGACTTTTTTTTCCAAATAATTGAGACATTTCCCCCAAACTTTTACTTTTAATCCAAAAAGTTCTGACTTTAATCACATAATTTAGACTTTCTATCTCTTGATTTTGAGGATAAAACTCCAATTTTCATATTTTTGTCTTGTCTTTTGACTTTTTATTCTCTTTACCTTTATCTAACCAGGCAGGTTGCTTGAGATTAAATGATCTCTTTCTCTAGAAAGGCCTGGCCAAAATTTATTCCCAAATTTGGTCTTTTTGCTTTGAAACTTTGACTTTTTACTTCAAACTCTTGACTTTTTCACCATTATTCAGCTTTTTCATCCCAACTCTTGACTTCAATCCTCAAATTGAGACTTTCTATCCCAAAATTTTGATGAGTTTGAAAACTGTACGTCAAATCAACTTCTCCAAAAACAAGAATTTCGAGAAGAGAGAGTCTGCGGCAGACTACCAATAACCCGACGTCAGCTGAGGTCATTGCTGGAAGTAAACCCAGCTCCTAGCAGGACACAGAACTACTTGTCGGTTAGTCTAGGAGTCCGAGTCTCGACGACTTTTGTTTTTGACTTTTTTTCTTCCATGACCCTCAGGATCTTCTCATAAATTCTAAATGTTTGTCTTACTGCGTCCAACCTCAGCAGTGATGGCGTTGTGTTGTGAGAGGTTTTGATTCTGCAGCTCAACAATCGACCACGTTCAAAGAGAGAAAGATTTTTAGTCTTTACCATCAGGAGGTCATGACTGAGAGAAAAATCACCTTCAATCCACATTTTCGTGCAGATTTTGTCTTTATCTTTCGTCTTCCTCTTAAACTTTTGATCAGCTGATGAACAGACTTTATTTTTAATTGTTGTTTGCAACAAAGTGTGCAAGTGTGCAATTTCTGCAAACTTTGGCACTCTCATGTTTCAACACTAGAGGTCACTATTTATGTTCAATTCCCTAAACAGGAATTCTTCCTTTTGTGTGTTTAATGATTTCAAAACATTTCCGTATTAATCTCTCAGACTTGTTTTGCCTGTGAAATCAGTCCATGTCAAAATAAAAAGAATTATTTGTATGATACTGAAACTTGAAGTTGCCAGTTTTGGCTTTATAACTAAACACAGTAGAAGACGACCGGCCTCACCCAGTGTTTTGTTTTCTTGATTGCAGAGCAGCGCGGTGGGTTCAGGGGCGGCCGAGGACGAGGCTTCGGAGCCAGAGGCAACAGGAGCCGAGGCCGAATCTACTGAGATAGAACACACACAGAGAAACACACACAGCTCATCGAACTGCATCACATCCAGATCTTTTCCCCCCACCAGGATGGACTATTCGTCACCTTCTCTTCTGTTTTTCTTTTTTAAACCGGTCTCTGCATCTTCCCACTCTCCTGCCCGCACACTGAGGTTTTTCTTTTTTTGGACGGCGCTCAAACGTTTTTAACATTTACTCCCCATGATCTTCTCCTCTGACGCGATAGCTCGAAGTAATCTAAATGTTTTTGCCCCCCCCCCCCCCCTTCATTTTTTAATATTATTGTGTATTTTTGTGGAACAAAAGACTGCCAAGTTGTAACTGATGAATATTTTTGTCAGATTGTTGTAGGAAAAAGATAAAGATCCTTTTGTTTTGCAACTTGTTGATGAATGCATTTCTTTCTACCTTTTTATTTAATCTTGTTTTCTTTTTTATTAGAGCTTAAGTTGAATTGGATGACTATGCTACTTTGTATGAATCAATGATGTTGTTTCATTGGATTTTTATCATAAACTTGTATGGAAGTATGAACTTTTGTCCTCTTTGCTGTGNACGCCGTCTGATGGTTATTGGGCTGCAGTCGACTCCAGTAACGACCTTCATTTGGGTCGAGGATCGTCCTGTGTCTTGATGAACAGCCAATCAGATCCTCAGGCTCAGAGCTGCTGAAATGTTTTTGACTTTTTTTCTTCCATAACCCTCAGGATCTTCTCATAAATTCTAAATGTCTGTCTTACTGCGTCCAACCTCAGCAGTGATGGCGTTGTGTTGTGAGAGGTTTTGATTCTGCAGCTCAACAATCGACCACGTTCAAAGAGAGAAAGATTTTTAGTCTTTACCATCACGAGGTCATGACTGAGAGAAAAATCACCTTCAATCCACATTTTTGTGCAGATTTTGTCTTTATCTTTCGTCTTCCTCTTAAACTTTTGATCAGCTGATGAACAGACTTTATTTTTAATTGTTGTTTGCAACAAAGTGTGCAAGTGTGCAATTTCTGCAAACTTTGGCACTCTCATGTTTCAACACTAGAGGTCACTATTTATGTTCAATTCCCTAAACAGGAATTCTTCCTTTTGTGTGTGTTTAATGATTTCAAAACATTTCGTATTAATCTCAGACTTGTTTTGCCTGTGAAATCAGTCCATGTCAAAATAAAAATATCTGTATGATACTGAAACTTGAAGTTGCCAGTTTTGGCTTCATAACTAAACACAGTAGAAGACGACCAGCCTCACCCAGTGTTTTGTTTTCTTGATTGCAGAGCAGCGCGGTGGGTTCAGGGGCGGCCGAGGACGAGGCTTCGGAGCCAGAGGCAACAGGAGCCGAGGCCGAATCTACTGAGACAGAACACACACACACACACACAGAGAAACACACACAGCTCATCGAACTGCATCACATCCAGATCTTTCCCCCCCCACCAGGATGGACTATTCGTCACCTTCTCTTCTGTTTTTCTTTTTTAAACCGGTCTCTGCATCTTCCCACTCTCCTGCCCGCACATTGAGGTTTTTTCTTTTTTTGGACGGCGCTCAAACTTTTTAACATTTACTCCCCATGATCTTCTCCTCTGACGCGATAGCTCGAAGTAATCTAAATGTTTTTGGCCCCCCTCCCCTTCATTTTTTAATATTATTGTGTATTTTTGTGGAACAAAAGACTGCCAAGTTGTAACTGATGAATATTTTTGTCAGATTGTTGTAGGAAAAAGATAAAGATCCTTTTGTTTTGCAACTTGTTGATGAATGCATTTCTTTCTACCTTTTTATTTAATCTTGTTTTCTTTTTTATTAGAGCTTAAGTTGAATTGGATGACTATGCTACTTTGTATGAATCAATGATGTTGTTTCATTGGATTTTTATCATAAACTTGTATGGAAGTATGAACTTTTGTCCTCTTTGCTGTGTTTATCCTGCAAAACTCGCCCCCCCCTCCTTCCTTCTCCTGCTTTCATTCACTCACACATCCATTCATCCCGTTTATCCTTTTCACTCCGCCGTCATTCCTCTCCCCCTCTTCGTCTATATTTGTTCCAAAGCAGCATGAATGCTGGGTAAATTTAGCACAAAATCTGGCGTCTACATTTAGAATACACACACAAACATGACTCCTCTGATGTCTGCATGCCTGCATCAACACCCCCCTCTCCTCCCTCTTTCCTCCCTCCCTCCCTCCCCTCGCTTCTGTATGTGTGTATAAGTCTGAGTGGGTGTGCCAGCTTTGAAGTCGAGAGAGAGAGGGGGGGGGATTCTGGCTCTCAATAATTGACGCGGCCAGAAATAGTCTCTGCCGTGTTTAGTTCACGTTTTATTTACACTGGCTGCTGGTGGGAGCTCTCTTTTTCAGTCATTCACATTTTCCTGCACACATCGAATATGATACGATAGTTTGTGTAGAGCGAACTCAGACCTGAAGCTTCGAATTTACACATTACAGATCCCAGTTTTCACGTCCACACAATTAACTGAGGTATAACGGCTGCAAATTAGTCCACGTGAAGTAAAACAAGAATTTTAAGCCAAGTCATTGTTCCTTGATTTGCGTCTTGATTAGACTTATTTGTATGTGCAGCAAAATGAAAACTAAACTAGACATTTATTAGTCTAAATCTAAACCAAATTTCTGTTTTTTGCATGCATCTTTAAGTAAGCCCAAGCCAATCAAATTAAAGCCACATCTAGGGTTATTTTTTTCACTTCTGGCTGATGTTTACTCATTTGCAATACCAAAGATTTGTGGCTTCAAGTGTTTTTCGTTGGAGTTTTGTGTGTGTGCATCTAAATGCAAACTAAATTTAATGTTTATGGCTCAAAAATCAACCAAATTCTTGTTTTTATGTTGCATTCTTGAAGTTACCACCGAGAAACTGCAGCCTTCTCTTCACCCAAGCTAATCTAATTCATCCTGTTTGTATATTGCATTGAAAAAATTAAGCCATAAAGGTTTATATCCGGCTCTCATAAGGATAGAAGACATTCACACACACACACACACACACACACACACTCAGAGGGAAAGGGCGCTCTCAGTGGGTGTTACAGATCTGCATGTGGAGACACGTGTGCGCTGGTGTGTGTAGGTGGATGCTCTGGAGGAGGAGGGGCACATGGGCTCAATTTTTCTGAATCGACTGTGGCAGCGATGCACGAACCTGCAAACGGAAGCTTCTCTCACATTGATGGGAAAGTAACCTGTTTGAAAAAAGCTGAAAGAAAGAGTTTTTCTACCTTTTAGGGTCAAAAGAAATGTGTCTTATTGTGCAAAAAGCAGCAGTAACTACAATCAAATCAGATAAATGTAAGATTAATTCATCAGATATGAAGTTTTAAGGACACACTGTTGAATATTTCTGCAGCTTTGTTGCAAAAAAAAATAGCAAATAAAGGAATCCCATCCATTTAAAGCTCCCTGTTTTGACAGTGTCTCCCCTCTAGGAGGCGATGGAGACCAGGGTTTTCCTCGCAAAGCAACCAGATCTATTTTTATCCCAAGCAAAAAGAGTCACTTAAAGCTTTCATGATGTCTTTTTGTCTCTCTTTGTTTTCCTGCTCGGGTTAAAGCGAGTGGAGGGACGCTGGGGTCCAACTGAGATTAAAATAAAAACCTTAATGAGAAAGAAAATCCATCTTTAAAATGAAGTTATTTACCAATCTATAGTCTGTTTCATGAGATACTGTTTGAATAATGCGTTGAATTACTGTTGAGTTTGTTAGTAGTTGAAGTGGAGCTAATTTTACATCAGTTTGATGCTGTTTTTGTGTCAAAAAATTGTAAAATTTATCCGTCATAAAGCACTTAATGTTGCCAAAACCTCTTTATCCTCATGATTTTCTATGTTTGACACATTAAAGTTGAATTCCTGCATTTAATTTAAAGATACTGTATGTGTTTTTTGGCACAGACATCATGATGCGTTTAAGGTCTCAGCCTCAGTTCTTGTTTTAGGACAGTAGGGGGCGCTATGTACCCGAGGTAAACCTTCTCCTCATTGATCGTGACCAGGTATTTCCCAAACCAGCCCGCCAGTCAGCCAGCCAACCAACAAGCCAGTCAGCCAATGCCTGGCACATGCATTCACTCACACACACACACTCACACACACACATATGGAGCTGAAAATAATCAAGTGGTGGAGGAGGAGTGGGCGGCAGCAGCGGGAGAGAAAGCGAAGACGACCCTTAGTGAGAGAAAGAAGGAGCGAGTGTATGAGTCCATGTGAGAGCAGAAGTGAAGGTAAAGCAGGTAAATCGATCGTCCTGAAGCTCCTGTTGGACATCAATGGGGTTTCCTCACTTTATCATCAACCTTTGAGAGAGAGAGAGAGGAGGGGAGGGGGGGTTGTTGGGATAAAACGAGGCCTTCAAACTGAACCTCACAGGCCTGAAGCTGAATCCACATCTGCATGAATGAGTGTCTCATTTTTCTGCGAACTAACTCCATTTAAAGTAGTTAAATTCTGATTTTTAAGCTCATTTTCTCGATATCAAGTTGACTTAGTTTGACAAATGAGTGTCGTGTAGTTGATGTTTGTCCAATAGAAAGTTGTTGGTACAGAAAACTTGAGAAAGACAGCTATGCTTTTAACAAAGGACCCAAACAGTGGCTAAAATCAGAACTACATTGCTCACATGAATAATTTTGTTGGGAGGATTGCTTTATCATACTGCCTTTACTTTACAACATACAGTACAGGCTAAAAGTTTAGACACACCTCCATCCATTTTCTTAACCGTCTATCCTGCTATTCAGGGTCGCAGGTGGCTGGAGCCTATCCCAGCTGTCATTGGGCGAGAGGCGAGGAACACCCTGGATTGGTCGCTAGTCAATCGCAGGGCTGACATAGAAACAAACAATCATTCACACACACACTCACACCTACGGGCAATTTAGAATAATCAATTAACCTAACATGGGTATGTTTTTGGACTGTGGGAGGAAGCTGGAGTACCCGGAGAAAACTTACGCATGCACGGGGAGAACATGCAAACTCCACACAGAAAGGCCAACCATGCCCAAACGGGGAATCGAACCGGCGACCTATGACTATTTCCTGGACTGACTGACTTAATTTCTTAAAGTAATGATGGCCACTTGTTTTTCTGTAGTTAGCTGATTGGTTCTTGCCACAATATGAATTTTAACAGTTGTCCCAAAAAGCTGTTGGCTGTGTATTAACCTGACTCTGCACAACACAACTGATGGTCCCAACCCCGTTGATAAAGCAAGAAATTCCACTAATCAACCCTGATAAGACACAGCTGTGAAGAGAAAACCATTTCAGGGGACGACCTCTTGAAAAATGCCAAAAGTATGCAAAGCAGTAATCAGAGTAAAGGAGAAAAAAACAAGAATATAAAACATGTTTTCAGTTTTTTCACCTTTTTTTGTTAAGCTCATAACTCCACATGTGTTCATTCATAGTTTTGATGCCTTCAGTGAGAATCTACAATGTAAAAATTCATGAAAATAAAGATTAAATGAGAAAGTGTGTCCAAACTTTTGGCCTGGACTGTACGTACATATATAATTTGCAATGACTGCTTTTATTTTTTCTGTAATGTTACAATAAACTGTGTTTTTCCCCCTTTTCTTCTCTACTTTCTCTCACTACTTTAGTTATTATATCATTTCAAAAGCCTCCTGTGGACAAGTGTTGCGAATTAGCACCTGTGCTAAAATACTCAAACAATGCACCTGGTTTGTTCGGTGTTATTGTGATGCCCACATCAAATAAACCATGATGATGATACTTTATTGTCAGATGCCAGATCTGAAATTTGTCTTGCATTAAAACAGCAGCTCCGTCAAACAAATCAGGGGACAATATACACAAACATACATAAAACATTCAACATTCAACGGGGGGAAAAAAATTAAGTTAAACGTCTACTCCACTTTAGACTCACTGATTTTGTGTGATTTTGTTGATTAAGCTCCTCATTTAGTTTTAAAATGGACTGATGAATGAACAATAAAATGAAACAAAATAAAAAAACCCAATAAAATAAAAATAAAAAAACAGCTCCAATATCAAAAATCAAGTAAAGACTTCTTGATGCTTTTTAAAACAACATGCGTATTACACTCTAAAAAGTTCTGTACAGTGGTTTCCAGCACCAAACCACTGATTTTTTTTATTTCTTCATCTCCCACATTTAACCATCAGCACTTAAGATACAACAGATTTGAGTTGAGTTATCCTCTCTTGAAGCCTAATTGTTGAAAAAAACAAGCGCTTAAGTACATTTATGGATGGGCAAAACACACTAAACTTCCCCTTTGATCAGTAAAAACTTGATAAACTGCGCTCTTGGGTGGAAAAAATGCACTAAAGTGTCCTCCTGGATGGCGAAATACAAAAAAAAAAAAAAAAAAAAAAACGCTGAGAGGGTGTTTTTTTTTTTAATTTGGCCCCCGCCCTCCATAAAATCTGTGCACACCACTGTTTTAAGGCTTATTCCAACATTTTATTCTAACTATTTTTTGGCAGTGTATATAAAATTTACAAGCTGCACCTTATTAGAATACTTGCGTCTGAACTGTACAAAGTGTGTTTCTTGGTGTGTTTGACTTAAAACTGTCTCAACATGCACAATAATCACTTCAAAATGCATAGACATTCTGAGACCTGACACCTTATTGTTATTATCTTAAAATGTAAAATACGTGCTAAGAAAAGAGGAAATACCATCATCTGGAGGAGAAATGTTGGTAAAGAGAGGTGGAAGTTTCGAACAGGAGCTGACCGTGGTGCTGAAAACTTTCAGGAATCAAACATTTGTCTCACCATTTATCAAATATGTATATGAGGAGTGATTTTCTTAACAAATACCTTTAAACAACAGTGAATTTCATCAGTCTGCAAGATTTTTTTACTCCAGGAATTGTGGGAAAATTCATTAAAGAGCTGAATTTGAGTTTTTGTGAAACTGGTGCATAAGGTGTGATTTTAAAGCATCAGTTTCAGCAGATTTATTATGACATTAAGATGTTTTTATTTTTTAGCTGAGTGGGTTTTAATCATGTTGTTTTAATTTACCTTCAACTCTTCTTTGACAGTATCACAGAGTTTTAAACCCTCTCTCTTTTGTTTATCTTTTCACCACCTTTCACCACCATTGTACTGTTTTGTATTTTAATTTATCGTATTATATTGCACTGTATTGCTTGTTTTATATCTGTTTTAGTCCTCTTTGAATGCACTTTTATTCTTGTAAGGTGACTTTGAGTGCCATGAAAGGCGCCATTAAATAAAATGTATTATTATTATTATTATTTATCCTATTTGTTTTTAATCTTGTTTTTCTTTTTCTGATGTTTTCCTTCCCTCTATTAAGCATTTTTTCCCCCCAATTTTATTTCAATATATATCTGATATTGATATTTATCAAACAATTTTTACAATTTATCTATATAAATGAAAATTTTAGTCAGCCAAATAATATCTCAACATAAAATAAAGTAAAAGAATGAACGAAATGACTTATTTGAAAAGCAGAAGCACCGCTTATTAACTCCCTCCCACTTTGGCTAAATATGAATATAAATGTTATATAGACATATATACATACATATACACATATTTCCTCATAAATCAATTGATAATAGATAATAATGGTAAATGACCCTTATCCACTGTACCTGCTTAACAATAGATTTTTGTACATTTTCTTAAACTGGTAGATATTTATTCTTTATTATTCTATAGCTTGACTCCAGAAATAGAGATACAGGACTTTTTTTTCAAATTATGCAGTTTAAGACACAACATGTGTGAATTTCAGCAGTTTTCATTGTACTTGTTATACTGTAAATTGTTGTATTTTCTTCCACTATTACTCAGATTTCTTTTATTTCTTTTTAATGTTTATATTTTACTCTGCACATAATATTTTTTTGAGAAGTGCTACATAATAAAGTTATTATTATAATCGGATTAGAGATGTTTTGGAGCTGTTATTTCCTCACAACACTCAGAGGTCAAAGGTCAGAGCTCAGTGTTTTTAGTTCCTCAGCATCTGTATCAGTGGCTCCTAAAACCAGATGAGTGATATAACATCAGTCGTGATATTGGAACTTTTACTTAACATTTATTATAAAAAAAATAAAAAAAAAAATCCCAGCACCATCCGCCCCCTCTTGTACAATGCTGGGAATAGTAACAGCACTGTGAGGCTGTGCTAAATATAGCAGCCAGTGAGTGTTAACATGTCAACTTCAGCAGGAGTGCAGGGAAGCGGTGGCTGCTGCACGTGTGACCGTCGTGGATGTACACAGGAATCACCAGAAAACAGCTTTAAAAAAAACACAGAGCTGTTGAGTTTTCTCCTCAATCAAAGACGCCCGAGCGGGAAAAACCGCGCGTTTATTTGTGACAGAAGAAGAGTTAAAACACCCCCCCCTCTCTTCTTCTCTCTTCAACCGCTCCCCCCTCCTCATCCTCACCAACCACAACTGTGTTACGTAATATAGCATGTGAATGTCAAGAGACAGAACGAGTCGTGGAGAGAGAAGGAGAGAGAGAGAGAGAGAGAGAGAGAGAGAGGGAGAGAGAGGAGAGGGGGGAGGATGTTATTTGGTCTATAGCGCTCCCAAAACTCATACCCAGGGAACACTGTGTACACTACTGTCCCCTCAGACTTATTTCATACTCCCACTCACTCACTCACACACACACACACACATGCACGCGCACACACTCAAGTTAGTGGAAACCAGAAGCAAAACAATCTAAAAACAGCAGCAAACAGAGCAGGTGGCTTCCCACATTCACCCCATTTGTCTCTCATTCACAAACTCACTGTGAGGAATTGTGTGAATGAGTGAGAGGTGGGGGATGAATGGATGAATGAACGACTGCACTGAGTGGGTGAATGAAGAAGCTCGTGTCCCTCTGAATGGGGTCTCTGGAGTGGTTTTTTTTTTTTTCTCCTCCTCCTCCTCCTTCTTTCTCCTGCAGAGGGAAGTACGACTCCGCGCGCAATAACCAGGCATGGAGAGCAAACACATACAGTACACATATTAAAGGGGGAGGGGTGTGTGTGTGCATGTGTGTGTGTGTGCGCATGGAGCACATGTGACAACACCGTTCATAAATATTCAGACCCGATTCATGCGGATTCTTCTCTTGAGGTGGTTTATTGTGTGCAGCAGAGCTCCCAGCCGGGCATATGATGCTGAGGATGGTTGGTGTTGTGTGTAGGAAAGGCAGTGTAGAGTGTGTGTGTGTAGTTGTGTGTGTGTGGTTTCTATAAATAGCACAATAGCTCTGCTTCCATTGACATCATTTAGGCAGGAGAGATGGAAAAATAAATAGGGGGAGGGGAGGGAGGAGAGTGCGCAGGGTTCCTTAATCTGGACCTGAAATTCAAACAAAACCATCCTTCTGTACACACTCAGAACAAAAACCGGTTTACCCACAACACCTGAGGGCCCATCTGGATCTGGATAGTTCGAGGAGAAACTAAAAGGATAAAGACCTTTTCAGTTTGCTGCGGTGTAACTAGGTTTGTGAACTTTGGAAATCTCTATGTTTGTAGTCTTATACAAAATAACTGGTACACACCTTTGTATTTACCACAAACACAAAGAAATTTCGTATTTTAACTAAGTGATACTCGGAACTTTGTCTTTTCTTCTGCATACTATTCACACGCAGATAGTTTTGTGCCACGCTCATTTTATCTAAATAATTTTAAAAAAATGGTTAAGTGTCACATTTGGAAAACATGTCTCATATGTTGTAACATTTGGGCCTTGTTTACCCAACTGTTAAAAAATAATAATGTGCCAAGTATGTTACGAAGTGAGGACAATTATAATAAAAGAGAAACATGATTTAAAGGGACAGTGAGGACTTTCTATTAGATCAGTGGTTCCCAAAGTAGGGGTCGGGACCCTTTGGGGGGTCGCGGGACATTGATAGGGGGTCGTGGAATGTGTCCCAAAATCAAAAACTATGAACAATTCCACATTTTATCTATCACCATAAGAATAAAAGCAAAAAAAGGGGTTAAAGATAATATGAAATTATGAAAACAGAAAATTTTCAATCTGTTTTTCACATTTCTTTGTTGAAGTTTGATGCCGTGAAAGGTCAGTTAATTTTCTACTGATGAGTTAAATTAAGTGTCCTGGGGGGTTTTCATTGTTTTTTTTGTCTGTTTTTGGATTGGCCCATTAGTGTTGTACCACAGCAGGGGGTCGCCAGTCTCCAACGCTGCCATTTTGGGAGTTCCAGGTGGAAAAGTTTGGGAACCCCTGTATTAGATCTTGAAAAAGTCTCATGACTAGATATATGCCTGATCATGATCCACTTAAAATGAGATTATCATTGCTAAAATAGGTTATTTCTAAATGCTAACTCGAAGATTTCTCAGAAGAAACCACAGGAGAGTGATAGAACACAGGCTAAAGGCTAAAAACACCAGTTGAATGCTAAAACAAAGGCTAAAGACTAAAACAATACCCAAAGACTGAAACATTGGCTTAAGACTAAAAACTGGAGCTAAAAACACAAACTAAAAACTAAAAGCAGAGCTGGAAACAGAGGTAAAGGCTTAAAACATGAGCTTCAGGCTTAAATAAACCACTTATAGGCTAGAACAAAACAGGAGTTTAGGGCTAAAACCTGAGATAAGGGCTAAAACAGGGGATAAATGCTAAAACACAAGCATGGAGCTTATAACATACATTAAGCATTTTGGGAATGCTCATTTCTGTGATTTATCTAGCAGCTATATTGGAAATTGTAGCTGGACTGTCTGACACAAAAGGGACAGAAGACCAGAAGAAAAATAAACAGGAGAGTGATAGAGCACAGGCTAAAGGCAAAAACAGTCTCTAATGTGTTTGTGCTAATGTTGATTCCTGTCCACATGCAGCAGTTATTCTGCAGTGATCTGTTCAAACCTGAGAGTCTATCAATAAAATGAAGAGCCAGGTTACGTTTGGTCTGCTTGGTGAGGTTGGAGTTGGTAGATGAGCACTGGTAGGACAGACATCGCTGAAGAAAGCAAACTACCATTACTCATGTTATATGTCTCTGTCTTTTTTATGTTTCTTGGACGGGATGTAACTGAAAGGCAAAATCTTTTGAAACATGTGCAATAGTCGGTGAATAAATGAATCTTGAATCTTGGATGTTAGAGCCCAATAGGTAAAATGACCTGACTTCAACTTAACAATGACCCAATATGGAATTAAAACATGTAATGAAACCTGAAATGTAACGATTTGTCAAAAATGTAACAAAAGTTATTTTGTTTTGGGCTCGGGATCTGTTGCATTGTTGACCAGTTATTACATTTTGAGTTTTACTGTGTATAAATTTTTGAATTACATTTCAAGCTCAGTGCTTAAGTTGCATTATGACCACATTTTGGGTCATTGTTATAAATGGGGTTCTAATAAGGCCTTTATTATTCTCCACTGTAACGGCTATTTGTAATCAAAAATAAACCATTTTGCCTGTACTTAATTTCCTACAATAGGTGTGTACGCAGACATGACAGGAAAGTTGAAACCAATCTTCATTTTTTATTTTACTAACAAAAACATCTCCAGCTTCCCAGTCTCCTTTTCAGTGACACCCACCCCCACAACACACCTGTCCATTTATAATCAGTGATTGGCACTGTCTTATGCCCCCTGCTGGTAAACCAAACAAACAAAGCAAAAAAAAAAAAAACAATAATGACAGAAATAGCTCAGACATCCACACTTATTGGGTCTGAGGTGGGCCACAAACATTTTTTGGACTCAAAAATGGGCCCTGAGTTGGAAAAAGTTGGGAAGCACTGTTATAAAGTGGAACCCAAACAATGGAAGTCTTCGTTCCTTCTTGGATATTTTATCTAAAAATAGAGTTTGAGTGTCACGTTTAGGTTTGTAGTTTATCCTGACCTTCATGCTCACAGTGTCCCCCTCCCAAGGTCAAAGTCATATGAGCCATAACATCTCTATACGTAGAGGAACACCCTGGAAAAGACGAGTGTCATCCCTCTGTTTTCAGTGTGAACGCTCTGCTGGGGCCTGATGGTAAACATCAGACCAAAACACCCACTGTTTCCTAGAAAGAAGCAGCCTGTGAGTCGGAATGGAAACCCACGAGGCAGATGGGAGGGGACATCAAACAAATTAAAAGGACGGGGTGTATACAATTCACACACACACACACACACACGGAGTGGAAAAGACGGGGGCAATCGTACAGTGAATGTTTAAGAGGCTGAATTATGGTTTAAAAGTGTAAAAGTAAAGGATTTAAGCTCAGTTAGTTGCATTGAGGTGGATAAATTTACATTTCCGCTCAAACAGGCCGTGTGACTCGCGTGTTTGTGTTATTATGGAGGAGGAGAGGAGGACACACACTGTTTTTCCATGGTCAGAGTGTCTTAGTCACACCCAGGATCTCTCTCTGTCGCTCGTACTCTGTCGTCATCTTTGGCACTGACCCCTGAATGCTGCGTGACTTCCATCGCTGCTGATGACGTCCTCTATGATACATTTCTCCCCATGTGGGTCCCCCCACCTTTTTTTCCTGCCATCACACGTCTGCGAGTCCCACAGCTTCTACCTGAAACAACACTTGGAGACTTGTTATTCTTCCTCTTTATCTCAAAGTGCTGTGATTCCCGTATCAATTCCTCTGAGGTGACTCTTCTTTTACCTTCACAAAGGTCAACACACTCGCTCAACCTTGGGTGGAAGCTCACAGGTTGTAAAACCTCAAACACCAGAGTACATTCATTCATTCATTCATTCATTCAGAGCATCTCCACTCCCTGTTGTTGATCACACTCCACCCTCTCCTCCAAAACAGCGCTCACACCCTTTTTTTGTGTCTGCTCTGTGCACAATTCTCGCAGCAAAAAAACCCGAAAGGTGTAGTGCGAAATTGCAACCAGACGCGAGATAGAGCGTCCTACGACATCTGAAATGTTTTTCTCGAATCAAGAGGATGAATCATAAGGTCTAATTCAGTCCTAATGGTGAAGTATTTTTTGCAACAGTCTCTCAGCTTGCTGCTCCCCCTCCTACTTTGAATTTAGCTTTTTTTTATTCTTAATCGCTATTACAGAAAGGAAACAAAATCGTACTCCCTTTTTGGAGCCCTTTAAATAATCTGCCAGGTGACTGACGGAGGTAAGTCGAGGTTTTAAAGCAGCAAGTTTGAAGTTTCAGGGAACAAGCAAACCAGTTAGAAACATCTACAACCACAGAATGTGTGTGTGTGTGTTGTATTTGTGAACACATGAGTCTAAAATGTGGACTGAAAAAAGCATAAATAAAAGCAGGTTACAATGATATGCAAGTTCTTTTTTAACCTATATTCAACTGAATACACCTCAAAGACAAGACATTTATTGTCCAAACTGATAAGCTTAACTGTTTTCTTACAAGTATTCACTCGTTTTAAATTTGATGTCTGTGACTCGTTCCTAAAAATCTTGGACAGGTTGAACAAAAGTCTGTTAAAGTTGCTGATGCTGAAAAAACAGCTGTTTGGATCATTCCACAGGTGAACAGGTTGATTTAAACAGGCGAGTGTCATGATTGGAGCATCCCCAAAAAGCTCAGTCCTTCACAAGCAAAGATGGAGCCAGGTTCACCACTTATTCAACAACTGCGTGAGCAAACAGTCCAACAGCTTAAGAACAATGTTTCTCAACTTTGTCCAACTGCAGGAATTGATGGATTTCATCATCTACAGTCCATAATATCATCAAAAGATTCAGAGAATCTAGAGAAATCTCCTTTGACCTTTGACCCCTCAGGTGGCGCTGCATTAAAAACCCACATCATTGTGTAAAGCTATAATCGTGCACCCGAGTCCTTGTGAAGTCTTTTGGTAACAGTCAATTGTGTCAAGTAGTGATGTAGATGTTCACTGTCAAGTTTGAGATGGTACGTTTCTGTTTCAGTGTGTAGTTGTTGTGTGTGTTTGCGACGTCTTGAGAAAAACCTTATCATGGACGTGGTGTCCTCCAGGCCAAAGAGGAAAAGGACAATCTGGATTGTTCTCAGTGCAAAGTTCATTTCGTCGTAGACACTACCATACCCCCACACAATCACGGGTACCGTAGTACCCATTGACAGGGTCATAGACACTTCCGTCGTAATTACGACTTTCCATGTTTGTCCAAAACCTCGTTGTAGACGACGGTAGGTTCTGTGAAACAGAAAAAGTCCCTGCAGGGACTAATAAAGTCGAAGACAATGAAACCAAGACACATTTTGCAAGTCTGTATTCAATTACACATTGATTTTAGTAACTCAGTAATGACAACTCATCATTCAGAGTAAGAAACTATTAGGTTTCACAGTGTATTTGGCCATTTCTTATCTTTTTTCCTCCTCTTTTTGTTCCCATTTTTGAGTACTTTTCATCGAATCAGCTTACATTTGTTCCTTTTGCCTAAGACAAAGATTCCTCATTGGTGTTTTTCATATTCTACATGATTCCTACAAATGTAAGATTCAGTGTTTCTGGTGAATGTATCGCCACTTTGCTCTGTCATGCGCATTATCAATTAGCAGTCACGATATTTTCCTGGGCAGCAAATGAGTCAGAGGCCTGTCAAAATAATAGCAGTAACAGAGCTTTACAGAGGCCACTCCTCAGAACCTTTTTTTTCAAATAATTGCTTTAACAACACAGTGTAATGGCTCTGCAGAGACACAGACTTGAACTCAGACGCACGACTCAGGGACAGACAGGTAGTACAAACCTTCACATTTACCCGTGGTCTATGACGAGGCGAAAGTTCAAAAACTGGTTAAGCTGATGAAGAAGCCAACTTTTCATACCGGGAAAGATGAGGAGAGAGAACAGGAGGCAGGAGGGGGGCTGGGGGGTGGGGGGGTGACTTCATCATCATTTTCACACATTTACAAAGATAGTAACAACACATCTTCATGACCTGTTTGTTTCAGACAGACAGAGACATCTAAAGCTTCCTTTCTGTAACTGTAGACTCATAAATGCTACTGAAAGTTTACATTAGTGTACAACAAATACATAACACCACAAGGATAATATCTAACATAGAGTTAAATAGTTTCCTAAATGGCTCCAGGTAAGACAGGAAAAAAAACAAATGTTCACCTAACCAGATCAGCTTTGCAAGATAAAACACACATCAGTCAGACTTGAATCCCATCATCTCTTATCATATCAACTCTTATTCTTAGATTTTGTGTCCTATGCTCTGTATCCTGTACTCTTGGATGCATCTTGTTTTCTGTCATCATGTTTCAGGCTCATATCCTACATCCTATCCAATTATTTCATATCCTTCTGTATTGTATCCTACATTTTGGATCCTCGGGTCTTGGAACCAAGAGTTTTTTTTATCCTACAGTTTTGCATCCTACAATCTTGTATCCTACAGTTTTGTATCCTACAACCTTGTATCCTACATTTTTGCAACCTACAATCTTGTATGCTCCAGTTTTTTATCCTACAATCCTGTATCCTCCAGTTTTGTATCCTACAGTTTTGTATCCTACAGTTCTGTATCCTACAATTTTTTATCTGACAGTTTTGCATCCTACAATCTAATATTCTACAATCTTGTATCCTACATTTTTTATTGTGCTGTCTTATGCCCTACAGTTTTGTATCCTACAGTTTTGAATCCTACAATCTTGTATCCTACAGTTTCGTATCCTACAGTTTTGCATCCTACAATCTTGTATCCTCCAGTTTTGTATCCTACAACCTTGTATCCTAAAGTTTTGCATCCCAGTCTTATATACTACAGTTTTGCATCCTACAATCTAATATTCTACAATCTTGTATCCTACTTTTTTTATTGTGCTGTCTTATGCCCTACAGTTTTGTATCCTACAGTTTTGAATCCTACAATCTTGTATCCTACAGTTTCGTATCCTACAGTTTTGCATCCTACAATCTTGTATCCTCCAGTTTTGTATCCTACAACCTTGTATCCTACAGTTTTGCATCCTACAACTTTGTATCCTACAGTTTTTTATCTGACAGTTTTGCATCCTACAACTTTGTATCCTACAGTTTTTTATCTGACAGTTTTGCATCCTACAATCTTGCATCCTACTTTTTTATTGTGCTGTCTTATATCCTACAGTTTTGTATCCTACAGTTTTGCATCCTACAGTTTTGCATCGTACAGTTTTTTATCCGACAGTTTTGCATCCTACAATCTTGTATCCTACAAGTTTGTATCCTACAGTTTGTATCCTACAGTCTTGTATCCTACAGTTTTTATCTGACAGTTTTGCATCCTACAATCTTGCATCCTACAGTTTGCATCCTACAGTTTGTATCCTACTGTCTTGTATCCTGCAGTTTTGTTGACACGGTTTTGTTTTCTACTGTCTTATACCAAATTTTTGTATCCTACAATTTTTACCCCTACATTTTCTTATCCTAAAGTTGAAGCCTGTGGGGTGTTTTTTTTCATCTTACTGTCTTATGTCCTACAGTATCGTATCCTACAAGTTTGCATCCTCCAGCCTTGTATCCTATAGTCTTATATCCTTCAGTTTCGTAACCCACAGTTTTGCATCATACAGTTTTGTATCCTACTCTAGTACCCTACAGTCACATATCCCTTGGTCCTTCATCCTCCAGCTTTGTATCCTGAAGTCCCATCTCCTACTGTTTCATATCCCACAGTCTTGTATCCCAGAGTCTTGTTTCCCAAGATCTTATATCCCATAGTCTTGTATTATAGAGTCTCATATTCTACAATTTTGCATCCTACAGTGTCGTACCTCACTGTCTTGTGTCCTACAGTCTAATATCCTTACATCTCATATGCTAATGTCTTGTATCCTATCATATCCTACAGTCTCCAATCCTCAAGTCGACTCGTATCCCACCATCTTGTGTCCTACCATCCTATATCCTAATGTCTCGGATCCTACCATTTTGTATTCTAACTACTCATTTTCTACTTGTTTTAATGTTTTGTATGCAGCATTTTAGTATCCTACTGTGTTGTTTTCCTACCGATATGTATTCTACTGTTTCGTATACTATCCACACTTTGCCTGCGTCGTTGAAAAGCACATGCAAAAGTGCTTTATCAGGAGCCAAAACATGTACAACAATGTCCTCTTGGTGTAAAAAAAACAAACAAAACACACATTAAACTGCACCAATGGCTGGTTAGAACATGATAAACTGCCTTCTTGGGAGCCAAAATCAATACTAGACTGAAAAAATATGAATCTTTTCATTTGGAAAAAAAACTATAATAACACTATGGTATTATTATAACTTACATTTTTGTCAATGAGTCTCTTAATAGCACTGTAATATAATGTATTATTACACTAACAAATATTTGATGAGGTGAGTTGCTACATCTGACTTCTTATATTTCAACTGCTCATTGTGCAGAATGTACTTTCTGTAATTATCTGTAAATGGTTTTGACTATTGGTAGGTTTATGCAGGTTTATTATATTAAAATTTTGTCTGTCTAATCTAAATAATGTCTGAGTGATGGAGTCAAATACAAAACAAAGTGTTGCAACTGTGCTCGGTCTCCCCTTTAAATGCATCCATGAGACAATGAAGAGCAGTTTCTGAGTCTCTGAGCCTGAGTGCAACGTTACAGCAGGGCGTGACGTCAGAGAAAAATGGCGACTGTGTGTGTGTAGAGAGAGAAGCCGGTTTTTGAACCTGAAGCAGAACTGGAAGGAGGAATAATAGTGAGGAGAGAGAGAGAGAAGGAGAAAAAGCGAGGTTAGATTTCAGCACCATGGACAGCTCCTCTCAGTCCCAGTCAACTCCATGTCTAAATTTCGATCCAGCTCTCAGTTATTTTACACTAAAACACATCCACAGAAGGAAACTGAGGGTTATTTATAGAGTGAGAGAGGAAAAGAGGCAGAAACTAAACCTCTCTGACCTGATTACAAACGCTTTTTATATCCACAATGTTTAGATTCCACTACCTCCGTGTTCCATAACTGATATAAATGTGTGAATCTAAAAACAATTTCCAGATATATTTAGCTCCAAACTGAGCTTTGGGTGTCAAGGCTTCAGATATCGACTCGTCTGCTCCAGCCTCCCCTCACCACCACCACCACCACCACCACCACCACCACCCATGTCGGCTCAGAAAATTGTGGTTCGTGCAGCGGAGATTTTTTAAGGATTGGGTGAGGAATAAATCATGCTATCCTCACCCAAAAAACCCACCCTCCCCCCTTCACCCCAAACGCCCCAACCCCAAATGTTCACAAGCCCCACCCCTCTCTCCTTGCCAGCTGAATTAATTTGATACTATTTTTGAAAGTCAGTGTTTCTAAGGGAAACCTAATGACGCAATGACGTCAATGCAGGTCAATAGCACACTGCTGGAGAAGAGGATGGAGAGAGAGAGGAGAGAGAGAGACGTACGCACAGAAATGGAGAGAATGGGAAGAGAAAGAGAGATGGCGTCGAGACACTTTGACAGTCATCCCCTGTGTTGTGACATGAGTAGTTTGTTTGTTTTTTTTAATCATGAATTCCCAACGCGAGTTTTGGCTTCAGTTTTTTTAGCGTTTGGATAAATTGCGCCAAATTTATTTATCCGCGTCTTTGAGCCGATAATAGCGCGGACTCTCAGTCGTGCTTCTCCCCCCTGTCCCATTCATGCTTTCCGTCTCTGTCTGGCAGTCATTCACACACACACAACACACACAGAAAGAGAGATGAAGAGAGAGAGTGTATGCGGTGAAGTGAAGCGTGTGGCGCGCCTCCCCAATTGCGTAAAGTCCCCCTGATTTGGCGGGCTCTTTCTATCAGCTGGCTCACATTTGTAACTCAGTGTGTGTGCTCCCTCCTNGGACCTGAAATTCAAACAAAACCATCCTTCTGTACACACTCAGAACAAAAACCGGTTTACCCACAACACCTGAGGGCCCATCTGGATCTGGATTCAAGCTCCTCTTTGATTTTCCTATTTCTGGAAAAGTCAAACGACGCCACATTGATCCAAACACTTGAAACCTTTAGAGATACAAACATCAGAATATGTTTTATTGACCATGTGTGGAAACATAAATGGTGTTTGTGTTTCTTTAAAGCATAAAATTGATTCACTATGAGCCTTGAAACAGAAAAGAAGACGTATGATAGCACATGTAGATAGTTTTGTGCCACGCTCATTTTATCTAAATAATTAAAAAAGATGGTTAAGTGTCACATTTGGAAAACATATCTCATATTTTGTAACATTTGGGCCTTGTTTACCCAACTGTTAAAAAATAATAATGTGCCAAGTATGTTACGAAGTGAGGACAAATATAATAAACAAGATACATGATTTAAAGGGACAGTGAGGACTTTCTATTAGATCTTGAAAAAGTCTCATGACTAGATATATGCCTGATCATAATCCACTTAAAATGAGATTATCACTGCTAAAAATTGGTTATTTCTAAATGCTAACTCCAAGATTTCTTAGAGGAAAGCACAGGAGAGTGATAGAACACAGGCTAAAGGCTAAAAACACCAGTTGAATGCTAAAACAAAAGCTAAAGACTAAAACAATACCCAAAGACTGAAACATTGGCTTAAGACTAAAAACTGGAGCTAAAAACACAAACTAAAAACTAAAAGCAGAGCTGGAAACAGAGGTAAAGGCTTAAAACAGGAGCTTCAGGCTTAAATAAACCACTTATAGGCTAAAACAAAACAGGAGTTTAGGGCTAAAACAAGGGATAAATGCTAAAACACAAGCATGGAGCTTATAACATACATTAAGCATTTTGGGAATGCTCATTTCTGTGATTTATCTAGCAGTTATATTGGAAACTGTAGCTGGACTGTCTGACACAAAAGGGACAGAAGACCAGAAGAAAGATAAACAGGAGAGTGATAGAGCACAGGCTAAAGGCCAAAACAGGAGTTAAAGGCTAAAACAATACCCAAAGACTAAAACATTGGCTTAAGACTAAAAACTGGAGCTAAAAACACAAACTAAAAACTAAAAGCAGAGCTGGAAACAGAGGTAAAGGCTTAAAACAGGAGCTTCAGGCTTAAAAAAAACCCACTTACAGGCTTAAACACATGCTAGAGGCTAAAACAAAACAGGAGTTTAGGGCTAAAACCTGAGATAAGGGCTAAAACAGGGGCTAAATGCTAAAACAGGAGCTAAAGGCTAAAATATGAGCTAGAGGCTAAAACACAAGCATGAAGCTTATAACATACATTAAGCATTTTGGGAATGCTCATTTCTGTGATTTATCTAGCAGTTATATTGGAAACTGTAGCTGGACTGTCTGACACAAAAGGGACAGAAGACCAGAAGAAAGATAAACAGGAGAGCGATAGAGCACAGGCTAAAGGCTAAAACAGGGGATAATCTGTTTGTGCTAATGTTGATTCCTGTCCACATGCAGCAGTTATTCTGCAGTGATCTGTTCAAACCTGAGAGTCGATCAATAAAATGAAGAGCCAGGTTACGTTTGCTCTGCTTGGTGAGGTTGGAGTTGGTAGATGAGCACTGGTAGGACAGACATCGCTGAAGAAAGCAAACTACCATTACTCATGTTATCTGTCTCTGTCTTTTTTATGTTTCTTGGACGGGATGTAACTGAAAGGCAAAATCTTTTGAAACATGTTCAATAGTCGGTGAATAAATGAATCTTGAATCTTGGATGTTAGAGCCCAATAGGTAAAATGACCTGACTTAAACTTAACAACGACCCAATATGGAATAAAAACATGTAATTAAGCCTGAAATGTAACGATTTGTCAAAAATGTCACAAAAATTATTTTGTTTTGGGCTCGGGATCTGTTGCATTGTTGACCAGTTATTACATTTTGGGTTTTATTGTATATAAATTTTTAAATTACATTTCAAGCTCAGTGCTTAAGTTGCATTATGACCACAATTTGGGTCGTTGTTATAAATGGGGTTCTAATAATGCCTTTTATATTCTCCACTGTAACGGCTATTTGTACTCACAAATAAACCATTTTGCCTGTACTTAATTTTCTACAAACAGCCGGGAGCACTGATCCAGATAGGTGTGTACGCAGACATGACAGGAAAGTTGAAACCAATCTTCATTATTTATTTTACTAACAAAAACATCTCCAGGTAAAAAAAAACCTGTCTCCTTTTCAGTGACACCCACCCCCACAACACACCTGTCCATTTAGAATCAGTGATTGGCACTGTCTTATGCCCCCTGCTGGTAAACCAAACAAACACAGCAAAAAAAAAAACAATAATGACAGAAATAGCTCCGACATCCACACTTATTGGGTCTGAGGTGGGCCACAAACATTTTTTGGACTCAAAAATGGGCCCTGTGTTGGAAAAAGTTAGGAAGCACTGTTATAAAGTGGAACCAAAACAATGGAAGTCTTCGTTCCTTCTTGGATATTTTATCTAAAAATATAGTTTGAGTGTCACGTTTAGGTTTGTAGTTTATCCTGACCTTCATGCTCACAGTGTCCCCCTCCCAAGGTCAAAGTCATATGAGCCATAACATCTCTATACGTAGAGGAACACCCTGGAAAAGACGAGTGTCATCCCTCTGTTTTCAGTGTGAACGCTCTGCTGGGGCCTGATGGTAAACATCAGACCAAAACACCCACTGTTTCCTAGAAAGAAGCAGCCTGTGAGTCGGAATGGAAACCCACGAGGCAGATGGGAGGGGACATCAAACAAATTAAAAGGACGGAGTGTATACAATTCACACACACACACACACACACACACGGAGTGGAAAAGACGGGGGCAATCGTACAGTGAATGTTTAAGAGGCTGAATTATGGTTTAAAAGTGTGAAAGTAAAGGATTAAAGCTCAGTTAGTTGCATTGAGGTGGGTAAATTTACATTTCCGCTCAAACAGGCCGTGTGACTCGCGTGTTTGTGTTATTATGGAGGAGGAAAGGAGGACACACACTGTTTTTCCATGGTCAGAGTGTCTTAGTCACACCCAGGATCTCTCTCTGTCGCTCGTACTCTGTCGTCATCTTTGGCACTGACCCCTGAATGCTGCGTGACTTCCATCGCTGCTGATGACGTCCTCTATGATACATTTCTCCCCATGTGGGTCCCCCCACCTTTTTTTCCTGCCATCACACGTCTGCGAGTCCCACAGCTTCTACCTGAAACAACACTTGGGGACTTGTTATTCTTCCTCTTTATCTCAAAGTGCTGTGATTCCTGTATCAATTCCTCTGAGGTGACTCTTCTTTTACCTTCACAAAGGTCAACACACTCGCTCAACCTTGGGTGGAAGCTCACAGGTTGTAAAACCTCAAACACCAGAGTACATTCATTCATTCATTCATTCAGAGCATCTCCACTCCCTGTTGTTGATCACACTCCACCCTCTCCTCCAAATCAGCGCTCACACCCTTTTTTTTGTGTCTGCTCTGTGCACAATTCTCGCAGCAAAAAAACCTGAAAGGTGTAGTGCGAAATTGCAACCAGACGCGAGATAGAGCGTCCTACGACATCTGAAATGTTTTTCTCGAATCAAGAGGATGAATCATAAGGTCTAATTCAGTCCTAATGGTGAAGTATTTTTTGCAACAGTCTCTCAGCTTGCTGCTCCCCCTCCTACTTTGAATTTAGCTTTTTTTATTCTTAATCGCTATTACAGAAAGGAAACAAAATCGTACTCCCTTTTTGGAGCCCTTTAAATAATCTGCCAGGTGACTGACGGAGGTAAGTCGAGGTTTTAGAGCAGCAAGTTTGAAGTTTCAGGGAACAAGCGAACCAGTTAGAAACATCTACAGCCACAGAATGTGTGTGTGTGTGTTGTATTTGTGAACACATGAGTCTAAAATGTGGACTGAAAAAAGCATAAATAAAAGCAGGTTACAATGATATGCAAGTTCTTTTTTAACCTATATTCAACTGAATACACCTCAAAGACAAGACATTTATTAACTGTTTTCTTACAAGTATTCACTCGTTTTAAATTTGATGTCTGTGACTCGTTCCTAAAAATCTTGGACGGGTTGAACAAAAGTCTGATAAAGTTGCTGATGCTGAAAAAACAGCTGTTTGGATCATTCCACAGGTGAACAGGTTGATTTAAACAGGTGAGTGTCATGATTGGGTATAAAAGGAGCATCATCCCCAAAAGGCTCAGTCCTTCACAAGCAAAGATGGAGCCAGGTTCACCACTTTGTCAACAACTGCGTGAGCAAATAGTCCAACAGTTTAAGAACAATGTTTCTCAACTTTGTCCAACTGCAGGAATTGATGGATTTCATCATCTACAGTCCATAATATCATCAAAAGATTCAGAGAATCTGGAGAAATCTCTGCACGTAAGCAGCAAGGCCCAAAACCAACATTGAATGGCCGTGACCTTTGACCCCTCAGGCGGCGCTGCATTAAAAACCCACATCATTGTGTAAAGGATATTAGCACGTGGGCTCAGGAACACTTCAGAAAACCATTGTCAGTTAACACAGTTCATCACTACATCTACAAGTGACAGTTCAGACTCTACCATGCAAAGACAAAGTCAGACATCAACAACGCACACAAACGCCGCAGAACTCTTTTTGGAAATCATGGACGTGGTGTCCTCTGGGCCAAAGAGGAAAAGGACAATCCGGAAACAAGAGTCGCGTTTCAAGTTTTCGTCGTAGACACTACCATACCCCCACACAATCACGGGTACCGTAGTACCCATTGACAGGGTCATAGACACTTCCGTCGTAATTACGACTTTCCATGTTTGTCCAAAACCTCGTTGTAGACGACGGTAGGTTCTGTGAAACAGAAAAAGTCCCTGCAGGGACTAATAAAGTCGAAGGCATTGAAACCAAGACACATTTTGCAAGTCTGTATTCAATTACACATTGATTTTAGTAACTCAGTAATGACAACTCATCATTCTGAGTAAGAAACTATTAGGTTTCACAGTGTATTTGGCCATTTCTTATCTTTTTTCTTCCTCTTTTTGTTCCCATTTTTGAGTACTTTTCATCGAATCAGCTTACATTTGTTCCTTTTGCCTAAGACAAAGATTCCTCATTGGTGTTTTTCATATTCTACATGATTCCTACAAATGTAAGATTCAGTGTTTCTGGTGAATGTATCGCCACTTTGCTCTGTCATGCGCATTATCAATTAGCAGTCACGATATTTTCCTGGGCAGCAAATGAGTCAGAGGCCTGTCAAAATAATAGCAGTAACAGAGCTTTACAGAGGCCACTCCTCAGAACCTTTTTTTTCAAATAATTGCTTTAGCAACACAGTGTAATGGCTCTGCAGAGACACAGACTTGAACTCAGACGCACGACTCAGGGACAGACAGGTAGTTCAAACCTTCACATTTACCCGTGGTCTATGACGAGGCGAAAGTTCAAAAACTGGTTAAGCTGATGAAGAAGCCAACTTTTCATACGGGGAAAGATGAGGAGAGAGAACAGGAGGCAGGAGGGGGGCTGGGGGGGGGTGACTTCATCATCATTTTCACACATTTACAAAGATAGTAACAACACATCTTCATGACCTGTTTGTTTCAGACAGACAGAGACATCTAAAGCTTCCTTTCTGTAACTGTAGACTCATAAATGCTACTGAAAGTTTACATTAGTGTACAACAAATACATAACACCACAAGGATAAAATCTAACATAGAGTTAAATAGTTTCCTAAATGGCTCCAGGTAAGACAGGAAAAAAAACAAATGTTCACCTAACCAGATCAGCTTTGCAAGATAAAACACACATCAGTCAGACTTGAATCACATCATCTCTTATCAAATCAACTCTTATTCTTAGATTTTGTGTCCTAGGCTCTGTATCCTGTACTCTTGGATGCATCTTGTTTTCTGTCATCATGTTTCAGGCTCATATCCTACATCCTATCAAATTATTTCATATCCTTCTGTATTGTATCCTACAGTTTTGCATCATAGAGTCTTGGAACCAACAGTTTTTTTTATCCTACAGTTTTGCATCCTACAATCTTGTATCCTCCAGTTTTTTATCCTACAGTTTTGCATCCGACAATTTTGTATCCTCCAGTTTTGTATCCTACAACCTTGTATCCTACAGTTTTGCATCCTACAATCTTGTATGCTCCAGTTTTTTATCCTACAGTTTTGCATCCTACATCCTTGTATCCTCCAGTTTTGTATCCTACAGCCTTGTATCCTACTGTTTTGTATCCTACAGTTCTGTATCCTACAATTTTTTATCTGACAGTTTCTTATCCTACAATCTTGTATCCTACAATTTACATCCTACAATCTAATATTCTACAATCTTGTATCCTACTTTTTTTATTGTGCTGTCTTAGGCCCTACAGTTTTGTATCCTCCAGTTTTGAATCCTAGGGTCTTGGAACCAACAGTTTTTTTTATCCTACAATCTTGTATCCTACAATCTTGTATCCTCCAGTTTTGTATCCTACAACCTTGTATCCTAAAGTTTTGCATCCCAGTCTTATATCCTACAGTTTTGTATCCTACAGTTTCGCATCCTACAACTTTGTATCCTACAGTTTTTTATCCGACAGTTTTGCATCCTACAATCTTGTATCCTACAATCTTGCATCCTACTTTTTTATTGTGCTGTCTTATATCCTACAGTTTTGCATCCTACAGTTTTGCATCCTACAGTTTTGCATCCTACAGTTTTGCATCATACAGTTTTTTATCCGACAGTTTTGCATCCTACAATCTTGTGTCCTACAATTTTGCATCCTACAGTTTGTATCCTACAGTCTTGTATCGTACAGTTTTGATGACACGGTTTTGTTTTCTACTGTCTTATACCAAATTTTTGTATCCTACAATTTTTACCCCTACAGTTTCGTATCCTACAGTTGAAGCCTGTGGGGGTTTTTTTTTCATCGTACTGTCTTATGTCCTACAGTATCGTATCCTACAAGTTTGCATCTTCCAGCCTTGTATCCTATAATCTTATATCCTTCAGTTTCGTAACCCACAGTTTTGCATCATACAGTTTTGTATCCTACTCCAGTATCCTACAGTCACATATCCCATGGTCCTTCATCCTCCAGCTTCGTATCCTGAAGTCCCATCTCCTACTGTTTCATATCCCACAGTCTTGTATCCCAGAGTCTTGTTTCTCAAGATCTTATATCCCATAGTCTTGTATTACAGAGTCTCATATTCTACAATTTTGCATCCTACAGTGTCGTACCTCACTGTCTTGTGTCCTTCAGTCTAATATCCTTACATCTCATATCCTATTGTCTTGTATCCTATCATATCCTACAGTCTCCAATCCTCAAGTCGACTCGTATCCCACCATCTTGTGTCCTACCATCCTATATCCTAATGTCTCGTATCCTACCATTTTGTATTCTAACTACTCATTTTCTACTTGTTTTAATGTTTTGTATACAGCATTTTAGTTTCCTACTGAGTTGTTTCCTACCGATATGTATTCTACTGTTTCCTATACTATCCACACTTTGCTTGCGTTGTTGAAAAGCACATGCAAAAGTGCTTTATCAGGAGCCAAAACATGTACAACAATGTCCTCTTGGTGTAAAAAAAAACAAACAAAACACACATTAAACTCCACCAATGGCTGGTTAGAACATGATAAACTGCCTTCTTGGGAGCCAAAATGAATACTAGACTGAAAAAATATGAATCTTTTCATTTGGAAAAAAAACTATAATAACACTGTGTTATTATTATAACTTACATTTTTGTCAACGAGTCTCTTAATAGCACTGGAATATAATGTATTATTACACTAACATATATTTGATGAGGTGAGTTGCTACATCTGACTTCTTATATTTCAACTGCTCATTGTGCAGAATGTACTTTCTGTAATTATCTGTAAATGGTTTTGACTATTGGTAGGTTTATGCAGGTTTATTATATTAAAATTTTGTCTGTCTAATCTAAATAATGTCTGAGTGATGGAGTCAAATACAAAACAAAGTGTTGCAACTGTGCTCGGTCTCCCCTTTAAATGCATCCATGAGACAATGAAGAGCAGTTTCTGAGTCTCTGAGCCTTAGTGCAACGTTACAGCAGGGCGTGACGTCAGAGAAAAATGGCGACTGTGTGTGTGTAGAGAGAGAGAAGCCGGTTTTTGAACCTGAAGCAGAACTGGAAGGAGGAATAATAGTGAGGAGAGAGAGAGAGGGAGAAAAAGCGAGGTTAGATTTCAGCACCATGGACAGCTCCTCTCAGTCCCAGTCAACTCCATGTCTAAATTTCGATCCAGCTCTCAGTTATTTTACACTAAAACACATCCACAGAAGGAAACTGGGGGTTATTTATAGAGTGAGAGAGGAAAAGAGGCAGAAACTAAACCTCTCTGACCTGATTACAAACGCTTTTTATATCCACAATGTTTAGATTCCACTACCTCCGTGTTCCATAACTGATATAAATGTGTGAATCTAAAAACAATTTCCAGATATATTTAGCTCCAAACTGAGCTTTGGGTGTCAAGGCTTCAGATATCGACTCGTCTGCTCCAGCCCCCCCTCACCACCACCACCACCACCACCCATGTCGGCTCAGAAAATTGTGGTTCGTGCAGCGGAGATTTTTTAAGGATTGGGTGAGGAATAAATCATGCTATCCTCACCCAAAAAACCCACCCTCCCCCCTTCACCCCAAACGCCCCAACCCCAAATGTTCACAAGCCCCACCCCTCTCTCCTTGCCAGCTGAATTAATTTGATACTATTTTTGAAAGTCAGTGTTTCTAAGGGAAACCTAATGACGCAATGACGTCAATGCAGGTCAATAGCACACTGCTGGAGAAGAGGATGGAGAGAGAGAGGAGAGAGAGAGAGACGTACGCACAGAAATGGAGAGAATGGGAAGAGAAAGAGAGATGGCGTCGAGACACTTTGACAGTCATCCCCTGTGTTGTGACATGAGTAGTTTGTTTGTTTTTTGTAAATCATGAATTCCCAACGCGAGTTTTGGCTTCAGTTTTTTAGCGTTTGGATAAATTGCGCCAAATTTATTTATCCGCGTCTTTGAGCCGATAATAGCGCGGACTCTCAGTCGTGCTTCTCCCCCCTGTCCCATTCATGCTTTCCGTCTCTGTCTGGCAGTCATTCACACACACACAACACACACAGAAAGAGAGATGAAGAGAGAGAGTGTATGCGGTGAAGTGAAGCGTGTGGCGCGCCTCCCCAATTGCGTAAAGTCCCCCTGATTTGGCGGGCTCTTTCTATCAGCTGGCTCACATTTGTAACTCAGTGTGTGTGCTCCCTCCTCTCTCCTCTCTCCTCTCTCCCAACCCTCGTCACCCCTCCCAACCACCACCCAGACCAAACCCACATCTCCTCCTGAGCTGGCTCCCTGAGTCCTGAATGGCTACAACACCAAATATTTGAGTCTCCGGGAGAGAGAAGAGAGACGACGCACGCCGGACTGACCTGCTTTCTCCATCCTGACGCAGGAGCGCAGACTGTATTCTGCCCTGCTTTCTCTCACCCTCTCTCTCTCTCTCCTTGCATCTGTGCCTGCACAAAAAAACACCTTAGAGTTTGAAAAGAGAGAAAAAAGCGAAAGGTAAGTGATTTTTCTGATGATGCTGAAATAGAATGTGTTGAATTCGTGAGTGAAGTTTGTAGTTGAGACTTGGGTGATTTCCGCTTGATGTGATGACTGGGACAGTAGGAGCAGGAATGTAGCCTGAATGCATCATTTTGACACAATGATCCAGATTATGTGAGGCTCTCGGATGCACCTGAAGCTGAGACTTTTACCATGTTGCACGCGTTGCTATGTCCGGGAACGATCAGAGCAGGATTCACGCGCAGACACGAAGCTGTTTGTGTGTTAATGTTTGTATCCAAGCTTCGGGATTTTTTTGTGTTTTCGTGTAACTATTGACATCAGAGAGGGTTTTTGCAGACACTCTAAAGAGAGCGGGCTGCAGCAATGCGTGGGAGGATTCACGTGTTGGGGATCCTCTGCTTCAGGCTGCTGCTCTGCTCAGATGCCTGGTAACAAGAGGGGGAAACTTCGGAGGTTTCATCTGTGATATTAACATGTGTGTGTGTGTGATCTGCCACTGTGGACACACTGGTTTATTCCCTGTCGTGCCAGTGAAGCAAATTGAGAGAGAAGAGAGAGAGAGCGTGACAGCCCCCCCCCCCTCTCTCCCTCCTCATGGATATTTGTTGTAGACAAAGCTGAGAGTAAAGGCGCCTTTACTTGTCCACTTGTCAACAACTTTCCTTTCCGCAGCGGACTTGCGTCAATCCACACGTGTTGCTACCTCAGACCTGCATGTCGCCCCTTTTTTCTTCTCTTTTTTTGCTGCTTCTTCAATCACATTTATCAAAAACAGCAAGTTATCTCACTTAGCACTTGATGTACCATCACCTGTGATTTGTGTTGCGCCAGCTGCAGCTGCAGGGAGGAGGATTCAGCTGATCAGCACCGCGGACAGAACCGAGCCTCATGTTTTTACGCACGGAGCAGATTTCAACTCCAAGAGACAAAATAGTTTAAAAAATTTGATTTACACAGCTCTAAACTTTTACCAGTTACTCTATCAAGAGGTGGCTCAACAGGTGTTTTCATCAGAGCTTTGAACTAGAATTTTTTCCTCAATCAGTTCATTCTGAACAGTATGGAAGCTCATTTTCTCTAGTTAGAAAATCATAATGTAAACTCAGCTTTGAAAAAAAAAATGTTTTGGGCTCATATCAAGTCAGAATTTTCGATTAAAAAAAGTCAAATTTTAAAACAAAAAGTCGAAAGTTTTAGATGAAAGGTCAAACTTGTGAGATAAATAGGTCAAAGTTTGGATAAAATCAAGTAAAATTTGAGGATAATGTCCAAATCACTAGATAATTAGGTCAAATTTCGAGATAAAACGCCAAAATGTGAGATTAAAAGTCAAAAATTTGAAGATCATTTATTCCAAATGATAAGATAAAGAGTCAAAATTTTTAGAAAAACAGTCAATGTGTTGAGATAATAACGAGAAAATTATGAGGAAATAAGACAATGTTTGAGAGTACAAGTAAAAAAGGTAAAATTGAGAAAAATTCATAGTTTATGAGGTACCAAGTTCAAGTTTTGAGATAAAAAGTCAAATTCTGAGAATATAATGTCAAAAAGTTAAGATTGAGTCAATTTCAAGTAAAGAAATTAAATTATGGGTAGTCAAAATCTTAAGATAAGTCAAAAATCTGGGATTAAAAAGTCGACATTATGCGAAAAAAGTCAAAAATTTGAGATAAAAAGTCGAAAAATATCATTAATTTGACTTTTTATTTCAAAACTCTGACTTGATACGTGGAAAAAAATCCACCAAATTCAGTTTTTCATTTTAATCTATTCTAACTGTCCGTAATGGGGTTCTTTGGCACAAAAACAATATTCACAAGTTTTTTTGGTTTAGGGTCCCACCCCAAAATTTACGTTCTCAAACCAGCTGGAACCAAAAGACCTTGTTCGTGGTAGATGCAACGTTTTCCGATGGGCTGTTATTTCTCACAACAAACACTTCCAGGGTCCACTGACAAATTCATTCCTACAAACAAACTAATTGAACTTCTTTTAAATCCATCTTACTTGTCTGCATATGTCAGCGTTGATCCATAGATTTGGCAAAAGACTTAATTATTATCTTCAGCCAACTCCAGCAAACGTGTCAGTGTGTCTGAAATTTCCTCTGCCTCTTGTTTACACTTTGAGGGTCCTTATTCAGCTTTTGACCAGAGGTTTTTAGGAATATTTTTCATCTATAAAAACCAAAACACTAACTTCACAGACATTTTAAGCGCGAAAAATACCTGTATTAACTGGTTTACATTGTTTTTAATTTGCTGGTTCTGGTCCAAATCATTAAAAATTCAAAAGGTTCTGGTATTTTTATTTTTTTTTTTTAGCCAAATGGCAAAAGTTTCTGGTTTTCGTTTACATCCCTCAAATCACTCCAAGCCCTGATTTTCCTGAAAGTAGTGACGAAAAAATCCTCAGTGAAGTTTGAGAGTTAATTATTCTTATTTTCTGAACTTGTTGCTGTAAAACAAGTCAGGCGCATGCGTTTTAGCTCCTTTAAGTTGGTGACATCTCTGTGTGATGAGATGGAGCAGGACAAAGAAGAAGCTGCAGTTTGAAACATGCAGGAGTCAGGAGTGCTAACTTTATTTATTTATTTTTTTAAGAAAGGAGGGTGAGAATTTAAAAAAAAAAAGAGGAGGGGAGGAGGAGGTGATAGTGATGATGGTGGGAGCATCTCGAACTGAGTTTGTCGACACCATGCGGTGATGTTTGCGCACTGCACTGAGGAAGCGTCTTCCATTGAGCGTGGCTGCTTTTTGATGAAGTGACTGTTAAATACACAGACTTATATGTGCAGATACATGTGTGTCTGATGTGATGTTAGTCTGTGTGTGTGTGTGTGAAAGGGAGGGGGTCTTTGTTATGGTGTAACTTGGTGACAAAAACAAGGGATTTCAGTGTTTATTAGATATTTTTACGCCTCTTTCTGATCACATGCTTGTTTCAGTGCAGTGGTGATGCTAATCCCGCCTTGTGTCTGCTCCCATACATGCTCTCGCCAGCAGTCACGGACATACAGTTGGCCTACAGGCAGGGATAAAAATAGCACAAACCGATGCGACGGGCGCAGCCCTTCTCTCTTCTCAGAGCCGACTTTTCTAGGTAGCTGCCACTCACGGAACACTCACTAAAACC
Organism: Thalassoma bifasciatum; assembly: GCA_008086565.1. Classification (NCBI taxonomy): domain Eukaryota; kingdom Metazoa; phylum Chordata; class Actinopteri; order Labriformes; family Labridae; genus Thalassoma; species Thalassoma bifasciatum. The sequence continues at coordinate 46,691 of RPOG01002821.1, forward strand.
CACCCCATTCCATGTCGTCAAGTCTCGTGAATCTCCACGCGGCATGAGTGCAGATGGACGGCGTGGGGTGTGTGTGTGTGTATGTGTGTGTGAGTGTGTGGAGTGGGTCTCACTATGAAGGTGTTAGCAGGTTTTTTGGATAGAAGGGGAGGTGCACGGGGGTGAGAGACTGAGCAGACTGTTTGTTTGTGCTCCTTTTACGCACAGAGATGAGATGGAGAAGCGGGTTTGTGTTTTCTTCTCTTTTTCACTTTTAGCGTTTTTTGCCCACTGGATAAAAATTCTCCAAGACCAAAACAGCACAAGCGAGAGAGAGAGATACAGAAAGGAGGGAGAGAAAGAAGAAGGGAGGGAGGGAGGGGGGAGGCTGGATGGAAACCCAGATGCTCCAGCATTAGAGAATTTTTTTTTTTTGTCAAACCATGGAGATAACCTTCTCCAAAGCTGCACTTTTCCACGAGTCCACATCACATTAACCTCACCTGTAATATTTTCCTCTCTTTGTCACTCATTTTTTCCACGGCACATTTGTGTCTCGCTGATCAGAGAGCGGCTCTGTCTTTAATATGGCTCTACGGGCTGTAAAGTGAGAGAATCTGAACGTGACGTCAATGCCTAGTAACTGACGCAGCCGTTCAAAACAAAAAAAAAAAAAAAAAAAAAAGAAGCATTTTATTTATTATTTTTCTTCTTCCAGTCAGCAAAGCTTTATTACTAAATTTTACAGAGCTCCGTCGACTCTGAGAAAACACCAACTCTCTTCTCGCGGGTTGCGTGATTTCATTTCATCCGCGTTTTTTGCAGAATTTGGACCTATTTTTTTTTTTTTTTTTTTTTTTTTTTTTTTTTTTTTTTTTTTTTTTTTTTTTTTTTTTTTGCCTCCATGAGTTTTGGCTTCTTGAAGTGACTCTGGGACGACAAGCTTCTGAAGAGGGCGACAAGACATCAAATATTGTCGATGATATTTGGCAGCGAGGAGCAGATTTTTTTTTTTTAGTTGCTGAGGGTGAAAAGAAATGTGTTTTTAGAAGGAGGAGAGGAGGTGGTAGTGATGGTGGAGGCACATAGGGTTCCAAAAAAAAAAAAAAAAAAATCACTGCAATGATGCAACGGAGGGGAATCGTGGCTCTTGTGCAGAGTTGGAGAGGCAAAAATTAATTTATATGACATGCACTTCACGTAACGCTCCTAAGCGATGCCTTTTGTGAGTGTTTTTCCCCCCCGTCCACCTACTGTGACCTAAAAATAGCATCATAGTTTTGATCGTGCGCCAGAAATAGACAGACGGGTATCACTTGTATAAAAAGGGAGGCGATCCTCAGCAAACTTGGACGCGCCACAGTAAGCCTACATAACAACAAATGCTGGAGTTAATCTGTTGCATGTCTTCCTCTCTCTCTCTCTCTCTCCCTCTTCTTGTTACTAAACTCTCAATCTTTCCTTCTTTCCTCAGTTTCCCCCCCCCAGCCTGCACCACGGTGAGTGACACATTTCTACTTGTGATTTCCAACTCTGTGTACTTTTTCTTATAATGCATGCTCTTCTAATTCTGCTTCCTCTTCTGTGTCTTTGCACGCAAAAGAAAAATAAAATAATAAAAGCACAAGTCTCCCAAAGTGGTAGGATTGGATATTGCTGGCATGAAGCATAGAACAACCCTTCCTGCAGAGTAGGAATACCCCTTTTGGTAAATAAGCAAGTGCAAAAACTCCCTTTGTCTGTTGGCGCTGTTGAGTCTCTATCACTTATTTATTTTTTTCCCTCCCCTCTTGCTGCTTAACCGCGAAAGCGAGGGGAACCCTTCTCTGTTGAGCGCTTAAGGACGCCTTTCCCTTCGTTTTTTTCTCGTTTTTTTTTTTTTTTAAAGAGGAGTCAGGCTGACGGTGGAGGAGGAAGAGGAGGAGGAGGAGGAGGAGGAGGAGGAGGAGAGGAGGGAGTGCAGAGAAGGAGCTGTTGCTGCAGCAGAGAACCAGGCGCACCGCATGGGGAAACCCGGAGCTGTCCAGCAGCAATGGTGCTGAAACCACACCAAGTGGCGGTAGTGGGCTGTTGCTGGTGCTGCTGTGTGTGTGTATGTGTGTGTTTTTGTGCTTGTGTGTGTGTGCTAGTGTTGTTCTTGGCAGCCAAAAGCTTTATTTACTCCTGTTTGGACACTAGCAGAGTGAATCCTCCTTCCTAAAGCGACGTTGGAGGAAAAGTGAAGCCCACCTCCGCCTCCTTTCGACCGCTGATGGGACACATTTGCTTCTAAAAGGGGGTTACGATCGAGTTTTTCCCGCTTATGTAGTTTAAACAGACTCACGGAATACTAGTAAGGGATGGATCAGCTGTTTTACGCACGTCCGCTGCTGTTTCCTTTGCGTAAAAGCAACAGAAAGTGCACATTAAGGGGTTCGTTTTGTAAAAGTAAGAAAGGTATTTGGTGCCAGAGTTGTGTGAGACGCGCGTAACTTCATTAAAAAGCTGTAACTTTATGTCCTGTAGCGAGGAAGAGGGCGCGCAAGAGGCGAGAGAAGCGTCGCTATTATTAGCTCATTATTCCAAGAAAGACTTTGAAGGAATCGTTCCGAGTAAATGAAGGTATCAGGGTTGATTTAGCGACCCGGACCGGTGAGACGGTGAACAGGCGACAGGCGTCTGCACACAGCTGCAGGGGCGCGAGATCCAGCGCGTTAAAATCCGCAAATCACCCAGAAAATTTTTTTAGATGTGAAAGAGATGAAAAATACACACTTTGTCTTTGTCATGCAAATCCCCGATTGTTCCTCACCTCACCTGCGATGCATTCCTCCATCTCCCCCTCCCAAATAGAAAAAAAAAAAAAAAAAGAAACCCTCCCCGAAGAGCACATCTGCAGGCCTCCGTCGCGGTGAAAACGCGTAAATATGAACACAAGAGGACAGATGTTGCTCAATTATTCAAAAACGAGCGAGTAATTTCGGTGCAAACAACACGGATTCCCGAGTCGTGACTGCCAAAGTGAGTAATGTGCGCGTTGGCTGCGTCAGGAGAGGCAGTCACTGTGCAGCGCAGACGGTGGGGGAGAATCGTGACCGACTGGGTTTGCAAATGAAAAAGACCACCCAATAAAAATACCCTCAGGAGGAGGAAGAAGGGGAGGAGGGGGGGTGAAAATAGGGGGTGAAGGGGTTTCGAACACAACTCCGGGTATGCACAAATCATTAACCTCCCCCCTGAAAAAGATCGACTCCCCCACTACCACCACCATCTCCACCATCACCACCTCAAACCCAAACATCTCCTTTTCTCCAGCCTGTTCTCAGAGTGAGCCCCGCTGCTCGCGCGCATGCTGGCAGCCAACTTGAATGCAGACGAGTTTCATCAGTGACAGTGGAGAGAGCAAGAAGGGGAGGGGAGGGAAAGGGGGATCAAACCTGATACAAACACGGGGGGGGGGAGCAGTGAGAGAGAGAGAGAGAGGTAGAGAGGGGTTCAGATCCAGATCCAGATCGTGACCCGGCCTCAGGCTCAGTACAGTATCATGGAGGATCTTTAAAGTGGGGTTTGTAAAAGTAAAGGAGCTAAAACAGGAGAGAAAAAGCAGGTAAGTTATTATTTACTTCATTCTAACTTTACCAAAAACATTAAAGATTGTTTGAACTCCGAGTGTGTGGGAACGAGTGGCTTTAACTCTTCAACTCTTGGATGTGTTGTGAAGTTCTACATGTTTACCGTAAATGCTTTAAATTGTTGAAAAAACAACAACATCGCACTCTGGATGTCTCTTTGATTCTTGTGCTGTGTCCTGATGTGAAATCCGGGTCTGACTGTGCAGTCCGGAGCCCCCCCTTTGTGCTTTTTCGCAGTGGTACCCTCCGGTGAACTCTATAGGTGACCATGAGTCGCCTCAGATGCTTCTTTGCTTATGTTGTGATGCGATGTTTGGAGGCTTCGGCGATGCGTTCCCACACTCCGGCGACCACGCAAAAAGACATTTCATTCTTATAATTTCCTTGCATCGCAGCTTGCAGTTGTAGAAAAGAAAAGAAAGGGGGCGTTACTTGTCATGATGTGAAAATTTCTCATAGATGTCTTGTTTATCATTCTTGTGCAGCTCCTTCCTTCCTTCCTTCCTTGTTTCCTTTCGCGCAACAGCCATATGCGTCCTGCACAAATGCGCGTAAACAAACAGCCGCATTCGACGCTCACATCCCGACATCAATGCATATAAGTGTACACTTTCTCTTGTATAGATCACAATTTGGTTAGTCCTGTCTATTTTTTTCAAAAAGGGGGGTCCCTATATGAGCGAGACGCCGATTGGTTGATGACGAGGTTCGCCTTCTCCAATAAGATCCCTCCCTGCTCTCTATTTATTGCCAGCAGTTTACAGCCTTGCTCTCTCCTCATCCAGATCTCTGGAGCGGCCGCAGAGAGGCAGAGCTTCACTATACACGGAGACACAGCACGGACCAGGGGATATAATACAGAGAGAGAGAGAGAGAGAGAGAGAGAGGGAGGAGAGAGAGAGAGAGGGAGGAGAGAGAGAGAGTGCACTGACAACAAAACGCATCGATGCACAGCTCCCAGTGATCACACGGGCTCTGCACATCCGAGTGTTTGGATAAAAAAAGAAAAGAAAACAGAGGAAAGGGAAGGAGAGGAGATAGAAAAGGAGAAGGATGAGGGAGGAGATTGAGAAACTGGAGAAGGAGTGGGGAATCAAAGCGAAAGGACCTTGGACAGCTCAGTTGCAGCAGCAGCAGCCTTGGCATCCGGAGACCCCCCCTTCTCTTCTTTTTTTTCTCTCTTTCTCTATTTCTTCCATCCTCTCTTTTTCCTACTAGTGAATGCGTGCGCGTATGTGTTTGTACGTGTGTGTGTGTGATTGAGGGAAACACACAAGCCTCGGGTTGCCGATGGCTGGAGATACAATCAAGCGAGCTGGGATGGGAGATAAATCCACTACGGGAGCGCGAAGGAGGAGAGCAGACTCCCCGGGTGTCACGGAGTCTCCGCCGGACGGCAGGAGCAGAAACAGCAGCAGCAGCAGGAACAGATGATGATGATGATAATGTCCTTCACGAATCTTTTTGCGGTCTGGGCTTGCTGTTCATAACTATTAATCTGGGAAGCCCTTACCCCAAAAAGCATTTGCGGAGGGCGCAATCGCCGCGCCGCGCCGAGACACATCGACAATGTCGGAAGAAACGGCTCCACTCGTGGAATTTTACAATCTTTCATTTTCTAAAAAGGGCTTTCTTTCTTTTTCTGCTCCTTTTTTCTTTTTGCGTTATCATTTTTGTCATTTACTCTGTTGATTTTCACTCCTGCAACAGCTGTAGCGTTTTTGTCTCGGCTGCTTTTCACCCTCCTTCATTTTTTTTTTTTTTTTTTTTTTAGTCAACAGTTTTCTTCTTTGTGAGAAATTGTGGCGAAGCTTTTGCAGCCACGTCGCACCCAAGTTTTGCTCCAACTCTTCTCTCTCTCTCTTTCTCTCTGTGTTCTTTTATTTTTAATTTCCTTTTCTGAAATTTGTCAACAAACATGTTGTCGGGCTCAAACTTTGAGCCATGCAACATTAAGTCATTATTTCAACCCAAACACACCCCTAAACCCCACTCCTCCTCCCTCCTNCCCCCCCCCCGCCCCCAGTTCCACACTGAACCAAGTGACAGTGCCCAGCAGCAGAGCACAGAGTAAACACGGGGAGACCCTTGCAATGCACAAGTTGCACGTGGGCCAAACAGTGGAGAGGGAGGTGTGTGTACGTGTGTGCGCGCGTGTGTGTGTGTGCGTCTTTTTAAGAGGGTGCGGTGCCACTTTTCTTTGGGCGTCACTGATGATCCCCTAATCCCCATTAAAAGAAAATAAAAACAAGTGGGAAACACACACATATACACACGCACACACACACACCTCTGTACGTAAAGTGCATATGCAAGGGATTCCCCAACAAGGCCATGTAAAAGCCCAGATTAGCAGATGGAGAGGAATAAGAAACATCTGCAATAGCTGCTTCATACACTGACCGTGAAGTGTGTGCGTGAGTGTGTGTGAGTGTGTGTGTGTATCCTCCGTCAGAACATCCATGCAGCCTCCCCTTTCACACAGTGGAAACGAACACGTGTCTCCCTCCCCGTTTTGTGAATAGAAGTTAATCCACCTCAAGCATCAGCCCACCACTGTTCCTCCTTCTTTCTTCCCCCAGAAAAAGAGCACACAGACTCGGACACGGTCACGTAGACCCCCCCCTCCTCCTCCCTCCCCCCTTCTCAGCCTGACCCAGCAAAGTCAAAACAAAAACACAAGCAGAGAAGGAAAGATTAGAAAAACAAAACAAGAAAAATATCAAAACAACAACATCAACGTTAAATTTCTGCAGCTTTCCGAGTCGGTCGATAAACTTCGAAGTTCTGCAACACAGCAAAACTCTGCCCTCCTTAGCTCTCTGTGAGTCATTATGAGTGATGTGTGCACGCACAGTGATCACAGCGATGAAAATAAAAGACAGAGATGAGCGTTTCCTGCCTTAAAAGACAGAGTAAAAAGAGCAGAAGAAGATGCAACTCAGTTTAGCCTGGAGGTAAAAAAGCGCATGCAACTTTACGCACAGTTTCTCCTCAGTCTTACTCTCATATATCAAGGCAGGTTCAAAACCAGAAATCATAATTATGACTAAAATATGTTTGTGAAGTGTATCCAAGTGTACTCCTGCTCATAAATTATAGTGTAATGAAACAAAAGCTCCTTTCTGAAGCTGGAAACATGTTGTCAGGATGTAAAAGGTGCGCGTCAGAGAGCAGAAAGTGACGCAAATGATCCAAATTAAAGCTTTTTCAAGGAGATGATGTAGTGGGGAAAAGTTCAGGAGCGTACAGGAAAACAAAACAAAACAAAAAGCCAGTCTGGTAAAGTGTCTTTGTAATTTGACGCAACCCTTGAGCAAAGCACAAGCCACGTGCCCTCTCTCGTCAACCCTGGAAACGCCTTTTTTTTACCAAGTTGAGTGCAGAATCCGAAAACGCACGCAGAAGCAAGAGCTATAAATAAATTTCGTTCACAAAACAGAAACTTAGTGACGTCGCTTTCTTTAAATAGAAACACGTGACCTCTGACCCGTGGAGAGGCCTCGCGTTCTCGTTGTTACGTGGATACTTGTACGCAGAATGCACGAGTTGAAGTTAAAGTAAGTGGATAAAACCTCTTTACCTCGTCTCATAAAGAAAAGTAATCATAGTAATTTACCGTAATAACAATATAATGCGCAAAAACACAGAGTTCCCCGAACTTCTCGTCTCCAAATCATCCTTTAAATCCTGCTCTTGTTGTCCTCAAACCATTCCCACATGAGTTTGAATCTCTCTGTCTTTTCTTTCTGACCTACAGGTGCAGCAAAGGTGAGAAAGATGACGCTGCCTCTGCCGTGGGAGCCTCCAGATGTGCGCACGAGAGGAGGGGGACAAAAAGGGGAACACGCGTTTTTGGATGTTTTCACCGAGGAGCGCACTGTGACAGAGACACCCACCGACGTCCCTCCTCCCTTGTTCTCTCTCTCTCCCTCCCTCTCTTCCTCATCCCGGGAACAGAAAGGTAATTGCACGGCCTGAGATGTGTTAGAGGATGACGTCAAAGTCAAATCACATTTTAAATTGCGTTTTGCGCAAAGGCTCGTTGTGAGTGCTCGGTGCGTGTGAGCTGAAAAGTTGTGTCCGCGCTGAGTTTCTGTCTTTGTCCAGTTATTTCAAATTAATCTTGACTCTGCATTGCGTAAAGTAACATGCTTGGTCGCTTTTTCTTGAATTACTGCATCTAATGTTGAGTTTTATGGTGCCAAACACTCCAGAGATGGTGCGTAAAAGTGTCAGAAATGCACGTTTTTCTAATCTTTACAACCAAACCCTTCTTTTATGCACATTATTGATCTAAAACACTGTTTGGGTGTGTTTGAAAGTTTGTCTAACCTGTCACGTGTTCATGCGTGTGACATAAGTTATCAGGACTTTTGTGAGATGGAATTAGATTGCGCAGCTGTGATTTGGAGTCTGTCTTTAAACAACCACAGACAAATTTTCACGACTTGTTTACATCATTTTAAATCACAAAATTCCTCTGCAGGCTTTAAGTTTGTAATTCAGATATCACTATTTGCACTTCCTGTCAGTGTAGATACTCAATTTAGAAGCTTTCCAGATGATTACGGGTGATATGACAGAAGTGGTGCGTAAAAGTGGCACGACTGCACGTTTTTCTCATCTTTACGACAAAAACCATCGTTTTACGCACATTATTGTTGAATAGAAGATGGTTTGGGTGTGTTTGAAAGTTTGTCTCATCTTTCACGTGTTCACTGGTGTGATATAAGTTATCAGAAATTATATTTTTGGTGAAGTGGAGCCAGATTGCGTAGATTTGGTCACATACACATTTTCACGTCTTGTTTACATCGTTTTAAATCACGAAACTTTCTTCCCAGAGCGAAATTACAGTTTATTAATCAGATATCACTATTTGCACGTCCTGTCAGTGTTGATACACAACTTTGTAGCTTTCCGGATGATTATTGGTGAAATGATTGCAGGTGCAAAGGTGTGCACAGGACACATCTCTCTCTAACCTCCACTCCACCATCTTTTACACTCTTGGTGTTTTTTTTTGGCACCATGCACAAGCTGTGACGTCCCCTCCCAAATACCTGCTTTGTCACCCCTCTGTGTGAGTCATCATATCATAGGCAGTTCAGGCAACACCCCGCCGTCACGTTACGTTTGCTTGCCCTTGTAATAAGACTGTAGTTACGGGTACGAGCAGAGGGGAGAAGCGTCGTGACCTGGAGAGAAAAAAAAATATTTAAATTCACTTGAGACAATCCTGTTTGTTCCCGTACTTTACATTTTATTCCTGCTGTTATTATCCTGTAAAGCTGAATGTGACGCAGATCTGATGATGCTGATGTGAGAGATCACAACGTTTCATCACAACTTTTTTTTTTTTCTGTATCTGCTGCAAAATGTTTGATGGTGCGTTCAGGTTCCCTTCCTGCTTCTGATATAAGAATGAGCAGCACTGACAGTCCTGTGTACTCTTGGCTGGGAAAGGCAACAAAATGGATGCTATAGATATATATGTGTGTGTGTGTGTGTGTGTGTGTGTGTGTGTGTGTGTGTGTGTGTGTGTGTGTATGGAATCACCTGCTATCTTAAAAAAGTATCTTTTAAAAAAACATCCTGTGAAAACTTTGACTATATTCTGGCATTTGCAGCATAAACAAAATTGCATGATAACTGATGATTCTGGTTAAATTTGAGTGAATTAATTTGGGTAGTGTTTGGAAAATCTGCGTGAATGTGATGTACAGAGCTGCCTCTGAATTTCATGTTAGAACAGAAGCTATATTCTCCTAGTTGGGTTGTGTTAGACTTGAAATAATTATTTTATTTGACTGCAACTAAACTTTTGAGTAATGTAACTGTGTAACTGTGAGGTTAAAATTCACTAAGGCATTCTGGGTTTAACTCAAAAGCTGTAGCTTTGCTAAGCAGCTGGGAGGGGCAGAAATTAGGAAACCAAGTGCAGCAGCAGCAGATTTCTGATGGTGATCCTCAGGTGTAAACTGTAAATTGATGTAACTGGGAGGATTTGACCTTTAGGACTGTAGGAAAGTGTTGATAAGAAAAGTTTATATATTTAAAGAGTTAAACATCGATGAAAACTCTGCTTTCAAGTGCAAAAAATGTACGTTTTTGAATATACAATGCACCTTGGTACCAGTCGTAGAAACGTGATGATGTAGTGTTTTCAATCCCACACCCACCAGAGTGACTTCATTGTCAAGTGAACGTGCATCACTGATTTATTTGGACGTAGAATTTCTGTAGTTGAGATGATGCCAATGTATAAGTGTTCAAAATTGTATGTTACAGACGACTGACGGTTTTAATGGTGCAAGTTGTAAGATTTCCACTCGTGATGCTTTTCCTTCTACACCAGAGCATTGGAGCTAAATTGAGTTTGTTTGTGGTTTCCTCACAGTGTTGAAAACAGTCACATTTTCAGGGATCTGGATAATACACCAGTAAAGACATAAAGGAAAAAGGAAAACAGTGTTTCTAATGAAAGCTGCTGACAGGGAGGTCTGTTTCTTTGACTCTTGAGCTTCTCTAAATGTAATTGTCACAGCAGAAATCTCCAACTCTGACAAAGTGAATGTTGACTGAACATGATGCAGAAAAAAAGGCGCGTGAGGATGTGAATGAATGAAGTGATGAAGCTGAGGTGCTTTCACTGGTCACAGAAGTTGTGTTTTCTGGTACTAAAGAAGGTGAAAGTTCCCTGTGGCAGTCAGCTCGTGATTTTAAAATCATTTGACACGGAAACACCGGTGTTTTTGTTACTTTTGCATCCTGTTAAAGTTGTGTCACCTCCTGCTTCCTCCTGCGTACGTAGCTTGAAGTGAGGATGCAAAATCCTGGAGCCATTGAATTGTTGTGAATTTGTGATCACTTATTTAAAGCTGCAGCTCTCGTTGTTGTGGTCACAGTGCTCACGGTTGTGTGTTTGATATTATGCATTGAACGCACACCTACAGGAGACAGTTTCCATGTGAGAGCACAAAAACACGACAACACAGTTTGAGAAAAAAAAACTACACATAAAGATGCTGCGTTAAATCTTCACACACATGAAAAACATCATGGAGTGTGTTTAGTGTTCATCACTCACAGTGTATTTCTCACATTAGTGTCAAAATATCCTCTTACACTACACACACATCTTATTTTAAAACATTACACAACAAAACTTATTATTTTCCCCCTTTTTAAAAATCTTGAACTGTGCATTTTATCTTGTTTTGATAATTCCATCAGAAAAATTCATGCTTTTTTGCGTTAAGTGTAATCACAAACTCTCTAAAAGGTTTGAGTTGTTGCATGTTTGTCTCCTGGTTCGGTCCGAGCCGCTCGTCATGGTACGAAGTGATATTTTAGGAGATGACATCATCTCAAAGCAGAGACCAGGAGCTTTGAGGACGGAGGCTCCAAAAAAGGAGGAAGAGACAAAAGTGTGTGTACGCCGTTTTAGTGTGTGCTGGGTTCAAACATGTTATGATTTAATTTTTAATTCAAAAATATATATATTTTAAGTTTGCAGACTCTCTAACAGAGCAGCATTAATTTATTTTAACAGACAGAGTGACTCCACAGGGAAGTTTGCACCTCCACTCTCCGTAAGACGACACACGGACGCAGCAGAGTTCAACAATTCTGGGTGTAAATGTTCCACGTGGACTAATCAGATATTTTTAAATCTAAGATGCCAATGACATCAGGAGGAAATTAATTAGATTACACAAAAGTAGCCATGAGAATTATTCCCATGTTAAGTGCAGTTTTTTTTTCTTTTTGGAGTGAGGGAATTAAAGTTTACGGAAAAAAACTGTCATGATTTTATGTTGAATTATTTATTTATAAGGAAAAGACAAAAGGAAAAAGAAACAGTCACACACTCGCTCAGTGCAGCTTAAACCTCAGCACTGGACTGAAAATGTAACTTTTGTGTTTTAACAGTTTGTGTAGAGATGTTCGATACCACTTTTTTCCAACCGATACTCGAAGATATGAGTACTTCTACAACTTTTGATTCATAAAATTTCACTCAACACAATAACAGATTATTTTTGAAGAAGAAGAGACTTTCATTTGTTAAAGAAAAGAAAAGAAAGGCAGCACAGTCACTCTGTCATCAAGTCCAGAATGAAACACAAACAACTCTTTCTCTAAATTTTCAATACATTAAGAAAAGTGCAAAATGACACATGACGAATGAACAACTATTAGAGTTTTTATATTTTTTTGAAGAAGCTGAAGTGTAACATGAAACAGGTTGATTGCTAACTCTCCCTAAGTTTTATTCAAAGGTGCAAAATTCAAGAACAAAACCACATCAAAGGTAGGGTCTGCAGGATTTCCCTAAAAAATAAAAAGTCAACTTTTACGGGGAAAATCTTGCTCTATCATCATCTCTGTGCCCCCGTTCTTGTGTGTCAGTGTCTGTGTCTGCCTCCTCCTCCTCTTCTGCCTGTTATGTTGATGTTTTGGTTGTCTCATGACATTCAGAAGCTAACCCGTGCTACTACGATAGTGACCGTAACACGGAGAAAGAATGATATAATATTTGCAGGATTCCTCATTTACCTGCAGGAAATCAGGTGTACAGCTCTTGAGTCTCTTGAGCTAAAGTCGGTGGCAGTGAGCATGCGCTGCTGCTGGCACTGAGCCATGGAGGAGGAGGAGGAGGAGGAGTCGGAGTCCAGTTTGGATGCTGTGTTTACAATTAGTTCAGAAAATTCCTGCAGACTCTACCTTTAAATGAACTTAAGCGCAAAATAAAACAGCTCAATTGTTAACTCGTAATGACTTTTATTCAAAGGTGCAAAATTAAAGCACAAAATCAGAAGAACGCTTTAACCTTTAAGCTGCTGAACTGTTTAATCGTAAGATTTTTTTTTGCCTAGAGAGTCGGTGAAGCAGCGAAGTCTGGACGAAAAATTTGAGACAATGCGGAAGAACAAAAATCTGCTTGAGCACCAAAAGTCACATACGCCAAAAGAAGGCGCTGCAGAAATAAACATGTTTGCAGCCTGGTACAAAACACTATCTCACGTCTGAATCATTAAGATGGCTAGCTCACCCAATCAGAGGCACAGCTCAGGTCATGTGACTGACGGTCACCCAATAACTGTTAGTGTGGAGACCATAGACTGTTTATAGAGTGGACAGCGTGGCTCCACCTGTTACTGTTGTATGATTTTTAAGCAAAAAAAAATGACTGGAGCCAGAGTCTGCACAGTAGAGAATTCCAGGTGGAGCTGAGTAAAAAAGAGAAATAAAAATATTTATTTCTTCTTCTTGTGAAGGTTTTATCTCTTTTTGGATCTCATTCCTGGAGTTTCCTATATCCCCGATAAAAACTACTCATGAACAGCAGCTGTTAATCATCGCAAAACGAAACTTATAACTTGCTTTTTAACGTCCAATAACTAATGAAAAACCAACTCCCCAGCAAAAATGCAGCCAAATAAGGATGGTAGAAACATTTTTTTGAAGTGTAATAATTTTTTTAAGTTTTCCTGACTCGTATCCAGAATGCATGGGGAGGCGGGGTTTATGACCTATACTGCAGCCAGCCACCAGAGGGAGCAGTTTTTGTGGCGACCTCAGTTAGAGCCGACTGTTATGGCGTCCACAGATTATAGTCTTTGGTGGAGACTCGTCACCAGTCGTTTTGGTTCAAAACTCTGTTTCAGAAACAGACTGGTGACATTACGGCGACTATGTTAATTTATTATACAGTTTATGATTTTGGTGACCAGCATCAGCAGCTGTCACGAGGACTCAATACATCGAAATAAGACTGGCATTGCCTCGATCCTGATACCTGGTATTGGTACTTGCTCATTCCTATGTTCATTCCTTAATTTTCTATCGCTTTTCCTGATTTCAGATCAGGGTTGCTGATGACTGGAGTTTATCCCAGCTGTCTTAGGGCGAGAGGCGAAGTACACTCTGGAGTGGTCGCCAGTCAATCACTCCATAAGTTTGTTTATCAAGATGTTTGTTTGTGCTGCAGAAGACTCAAATGATGGTTGTTTTCTGGTTTTTAAGAAAGACTGTTTAAAAAAATGGACGTAGTCTCCTTTTTTGTCACCCGTCTGCTCCTGTGTCAGTGAAATGGGACACACTCGGCAATTTTGTGCACTATTTTATCTATTTTATCAAAGTTTGTTTTAGTAAATATGCATTTATTTCATGCAGAAGACACTATTTTTTCAAAAAAAGTAATATTTCGATGTTATTCTTACTGCAACTTCTTGAAAATCAAACAAGGATTTTCCTGAAAATATGTGAGTGGATGATTACATGAGAGCGATGTGTCAATCCTCAAGGTGGTAGAATATGTTTTTAAAAATACTTTAAGCAGGTTTTTAAAGAAACTTTTTATCATTTTGATGAGATAGAGGTCTTTGAATTCAAGCATCAAATATTATATTGTCGGCTTTATAGGGTTAAAGTAAAGTAAAGAAGATGCAAAAACCAACAAACTCGAAGAGCAACCACCACATTTGAACCTTTAAGGACGAACAAGTTAAAACGTCTGGTCTTTGTTGTAGCGAGTGAGACGTTTGGTGTAGATTCATCCTCAACTTTTTACAAAATGAGCCTCATTTTGCTTTCAGTGAAGAGAGAGTGGGAATAACTTAGTAAGGGTAAAGATCACAGTTTAGGTAAAAGGAAAACTTCAGACTTCGTTATGTTCTTCATAAATGTAACTGTTACCATAAAAGAAGTATTTCAACCAGATATGAACCAATAATCACTGTATAAAGTTATTTTGATGAGGAGGTTTAAAGGAAAGAATGAACTATTTCAGCTTGAAGGAACTTTTAGGAACTTCCTCCAGCTAATTTCACCATATTTCTGTCAACATGTTTTGACTCATACCACCATCCCTGATGCTCTTCTAACATCTGCAGCTTCTATTTCCAACAAAGTGAAACTAAAGCTGAGGTTTACGGACGCTGAAGAACAGAGTTAGTTACAAGAAGTCTCAGAGAACATCAGATTATGTTCGATAAAGACGCCTCAGGATGTGAGAAAATAGCAAAGGTCTGAGAAACTTTGCAGAAACAAAAACAACATCATTCTTTCCTGATACCTGTTGCGGACTTTTCCTTGAAACCTGGCAGGAAAAGTCCGTGCAGAGTTCAGGTTAAAGAGATTTACAACCTTCTTGGTAAAATCTGGAAGTTGTCAGGAGTGCAGAGTTTGTGCGAAAGGTTTTAAAGTTACTTAGAAGCTCTGACTGTATCTCTGTCCTTTATATGGCTGGAGTTATACTTCTCTAGTGCAGTGGTTCCCAAAGTAGGGGTCGGGACCCTTTGGGGGGTCGCAAGACATTGATAGGGGGTCGTGGAATGTGTCCCAAAAATCGAAAACTATGAACAATTCATGAACATTTTGTCCATTATTGTGAGAATAAAGGGTGAAAGACAATGTAAAGTTATGCAAACAGAAAATGTTTTATCTGTTTTCCACATTTCTTTGTTGAAGTTTGATGCAGTGAACCCAGCAAAGTGCACATTAGTCGGTAAATTTTCTACCGATCATTTAAATTAAATATCCTCAGGAGGATATTGGTTTCTTTTGTCTGTTTTTGGATTGTCCCATTAGTGTTGTACCACAGCAGGGGGTCGCCAGTCTCTCACGCTGCAATTTTGGGGGTCACAGGCAGAAAAGTTTAGGAACCCCTGCTCTAATGGACTTGGTGGATGAATTTTACAAATGCCACCTCAAGGAACTGAAACTTTAATGTTGTTTTGAGGACGATTTTGGCCTAATTTTGATGAGACGGTTGAAGAAGAGAGAGAAGATGAGAGTTGAGGGTTAAAAGACTTGAAACAAAAAGCCAAACTACAGCACTTTACAGGGTTATTGTGTTGAAATTTGTTTAAAAATCTGGTCTGAAAACCTACAAATGACTGCTAACAATCTACAACATTTTCATACAAGCCCTTAATTCAGAGACAGGACACAGGACAGAGAGAGAAAAAGAAGAAAACTGGGAGAAACATGATGATAAACTGGAATAAAAACTCGTCACTCAGCAGATTTCAGTCGATTTTCTTAGCACCTAGTGTGAAAGTTTAACCTCTTACATTGAGTTTGTAATAAGCAGAATTCATTTCTAGAAAATAGGGAGTTATTAATTCAAATAACAGACACTGGATCAGGTCAGTGAAGAGTTTTCAAAGATCACATATCGTTTAGAAGTCTCCAAAAGTTTCAGAGAAAGCAGATAAAACCCATTTTTTTATATCTTAAACTGTGCATTTCACCTTGTTTTGATAATTCCATGAAGAAAATTCAGCTTTCCTGCGTTAAGTGTAATCACAAACTCTCTAAAAGGTTTGAGTTGTTGCATGTTTGTCTCCTGGTTCGGTCCGAGCTGCTCGTCGTGGTACAAAGTGATATTTTAGGAGATGACATCATCTCAAAGCAGAGACCAGGAGCTTTGAGGACGGAGGCTCCAAAAAGGACACACACTTGTGTATTTTTGTACTGTGAAAATGACCAAAGGGCCAGCAGCTCTAATATTCATGTTTACTCACAGTGAAACTATCATGAATGCTATATTTGAGATTTTTTTTCAGTGGTTTCTGACAAAACAAACAAACAAACAAACAAACAAAAAGTCTTGAAGTTTAGTCAAACATGCTCATGCTGTTATTGCAGATCTATGAGACGAATATGGGAAAAATATCTTATAATTTTTCATGATCCAGACTTTATCATGATTGTTTTAACCCTCTGATGCATGAATTATGAAAGTCAGTGTCAGGATTTTTCCCTTGAGTTTTTTTTATTTGTCTTAAAGCATGAAAAAAAGTTTTCCTTTTTTTTTTTCTTCAAATATTTGTAACTGAGCGTTCAACATAAAACAGTGTGAACGTAATGTAAGTATAACTTATTTCATTAATCATCTTTTAACAGTGCTTTGCAAAAAATTTTAAATCTCTTTTATCTATTTTAACACTGAATAATTTATAGTTTATAAGCTTTTTCACCCTCAAATGTTTGTCTATAACATTTTTAAAATATATATATGTTTGGAAAAAAAATAAAAATCTTTTTTTCAGGTCCTTAGAAGAATAAAAACATCTTGACACAGGCTAATATGAATTTCCACCACATGAATCACTGAATTTAGGAGTAAATAACTTTTAAATTGGTGTTACTGTAGTGACCACTATGCACCACAGGGTTAATGACTGTTATAAAAAAGTTTTTCTCCAAATATTTCTGATCCTGCATTCTGAACCATTAGTCTTGTGTCCTCTTATGAGATTTTTTTTCCCACTCTGCACAACTCACAAAGTACATTTTTGCATGATGCCAAATGCATTTAAACACATCATCTTGAAGAGTTGTTGAGTTTTTGCAGATTGAACCGAAGCTTAACTTCATAAAAATACCCCACGGGCGGTTCAAATTTTTGTGAGACGTTACCAGATATATTAAGGTTTTCTTCAAGCATCTGAAAGAAACTGTAAATGTGCACAATCAGAACATGATTAATTTAAGAGGCAAAATTAATGCATTGTAAGATGGGCCTGATTTTGGACGTCCCTGTTTTTATATTTTCTAATTTCCAAAAAAAAGTTGCATGTTTCTCATTAAAGTCAGGGTGAAGTTGAGTTATCTTTGTGTGTTTACAACCTTCTCACTCTGCTGGATTATTCTGGTTTGAAACAAATGACCGAGGCATTGATGATGAGTATTAAAAGTTTGAGTTATTTCCACATGAAATCACACAACAAACACTCAGGGATCTTGAAGAAAACCAAAGTGTCAGTGAACAGATTAAGAAGAGATTCTGATTTTATTTGAACCTGAGATACGTCACTGACGAACTCACAGATCATATTAACATATTTGGATTGTTCTCCAGCCTGTTGAGAGACGTGGGAATGTTGTGACTTTTATTTTGTTTTGGAGAATCAGAGACGAAGCTCAGACTCTCAGACTTTAAATGTGTGTGTAGCAGAAAGTCTGCTGGAGTTACCGGAGGTCTCGATCTCTTGAGAAGTGATGAGAAGCGGTACTCTCCCTGTCAGCATTTGAATGGAGAGAAGAAGGTGTGATTGTGTGATTGTGTGTGTGTGTGTGTGTGTGAGAGTGTGTGAGGAGGGGAGTGTATCGTCACCAGCACTCCTGGTCGTGACTCACAGCGCACAATGCTTCTTGCTCCTCTCCAGAGCCCTTTATTTATTTTTAGCTGAGCAACGTTTTGTACTCTCCAACTGTAGTCCTGCACACACACACACACACACACACACTCACACACACACATATGTTTAGGTGATGAAAATGCCTCTGTTCATCAACACGATCTGGTTCTTTCAGGATGTTTTTGTCCATCAGTCGTGGAGGATGATCAGACTTTTTCTCTTTAACAAACCCAAGTTTACATTTCTAAGGCGCCTCAGTGTGTGTGTGTGTGTGTGTGTGTGTTCACAGTGTGTGTGTGAAGTCCATCTCAACATTTTATCCCTGTTTAATCCAGCACCTCCTTTTCAAAGTCAGTATACCTTTAAGTTTGAATGTGTGTTTGCTCCAGTATCAACAAAAAGCTGCTTGTGTTTTATAAAAACTGTAGCATCAAGAATGAAAAACTCCTGGATGTTAAACGCTGTTGATATGAGCCTGTTGTTGACATCTTCCTTTGTCTTTTTCACCTGCTGTTGCTCAGTTTTTGCTGTAAAATTTCTTTAGCAGAGATGGTAAAAATGTGGGATGTCTCACGTCTCAGAAAAACAACTTTACGTCCAGACTCAGTGTAAGAAACATGTCCGAAAATCTGACTGATTTATTTAAGACAAAGAAAAAATTGTCAGGTTGAATTTGACCTCTGAAGACTTGAGCCTTTGTCTGGTGTGTACTTTTTATTTCTCATTGCCATTTTGGAGAATTAAGAGCAAACAAGTATGAAAACATAACTTGGTCTTTGTGCAGGAAGTTGTGTTTTAAGTGTCATGAGCGAGTTACTAGTTTTTAGTTATACGAGTTATTGGTCAAGACCACTTTTTTTCTCACTGAAATGGGTGTAGAGTTGTAATATCACCAAAAGATGAAGTGGGAAGTGTCCCTAAATGTGGCTGATACATCAAAGTTTTTAAAAATGTAGTTTCATGGGTCTGAGAGGCAGAAATGTAACGTCCACATATGTGGAAACTTGGTCTAAAGAGGTTAACTTTTGGCAACAATCATGACCAAAACTTGCTCCAGTAAGACATAAAAAGTCCAAACAGAAGTAGGATTCTGATGTGTTGCAGATGAACGACTGACAAACAAGCAGCAGGCACAGAAAACCCGGTCACATTTAGACGCTAGAGAAAGTCCCCACCTGGATTTAACTAAGCAAATAGGTTCGAGCCTCCTGTTGGATAATTCCTGCATGGGTGATTATTTTTCAGCTGGAAGCAAGTTATTTAACTTTAGCTGATTAAATAAGTAACTTCTCATTTCTTCAACAACCACCGAGGAAGACACATCCCATGGTCGTGGGAAAGATGTTAGTCTGTTTGAGAAGAGTCAAATCATTGGCATCAAGCAGAGAAAACATCTAAGGAGATAAATATAGAAACTGTTAAAATTGGGTTAAGAACTGTCCAAAGAATTATTAACTGGAAGGATGGTGGGGAAGAAATGTGGTCAGAAAAAAAAATCCTGACCTAAACATTTGGCCAAATCAAACCAAAGAAAAACAACAGTAGAACTCAGGGCTATGTTTAACAGTGAAAGTAAGAGCATTTCCACATGCACAATGAGAAGGGAACTCAAGGGATTGGGACTGAACAGCTGTGTAGCTTTAAGAAAACCACTAGTCAGTGAGGCTAACTGGAAAAAAAGGCTTCAGTTTGCTAGGGAGCATAAAGATTGGACTCTGGAGCAATGGAAGAAGGTCATGTGGTCTGATGAGTCCAGATTTACCCTGTTCCAGAGTGATGGGCGCATCAGGGTAAGAGGAGAGGCAGGTGAAGTGATGCACCCATCATGCCTAGTGCCTACTGTACAAGCCTGTGGGGGCTGTGCTATGATCTGGGGTTGCTGCAGTTGCTCAGGTTCAGCAACAGTATGTTCCCAAAGAATGAGGTCAGCTGACTCTGAATATACTGAATGACCAGGTTATTCCATCAATAGAGTTTTTTCTTCATATTCCAAGATGAGAACACCAGGATTCATGGGGCTGAGATTGTGAACGAGTGGTTCAGGGAGCATGAGACATCATTTTCACACATGGATTGGCCTCTACAGAGTCCAGACCTTAACCCCATTGAGAATCTTTGGGATGTTCTGGAGAAAACTTTGTGCAGCGGTCAGACTCTAACATCATCAATGCAAGATCTTGGTGAAAAATTAATGCAACACTGGATGGAAATAAAAGTTAGTTTGAAATCAGGGAAAACTTAGTGAAAAGTAGACGCGTCCAGATCTAATATAAAATAGATCTAATTAATGAAATGAGGAGCCAGGTTACGTTTGCTCTGCTTGGTGAGGTTGGGGTTGGTAGATGAGCACTGGTAGGATACAACCAGGATTCACTAATGTTGCATGTTACTGACATGTTTCAGGGCACCAGGCTGTGAGTAGCTAAGCTAAATGTAGCCGGCTACTAAACTGTGCTTACAAAGTTTGTTTGTTGTCACTTTGAAACAACAGCGCTACGTAACTGTTGACAAATACATTACCCTGTCACGTAAAGTAGAATTAGTCAGTAACGTGTTTGTTTTTGCTGGAAAAGATCAGTGTTTTTATCAGGTTTTTTATGTTTTGGTATCAGACTCAAATGGACTCAAGCAACTGCAGTTTTTTACACCTTGGCATCATTTATCACTTTCTTTAAAATTCTAATAATAAGGATTAAAGTTGATCAGATATAAACACAACAAAAGAACTAAAGTTTGTCTCTGTATGTTTTGTGTTTTTTTTCTCAGGACTCTGGAGCAACAGCAGCTCGTTGGTCAGAGTTTCTTCACTGCGATGACTTCAGGTATGATTTTAAATCAGAAAGTGTTTCCTCTCTTTCTTTTTCTTTTTTTTCCTTCATATATCTTTAAATGAAACCCAGTGAGTGCATTTTGAAACTTAGAACCTTTTTAGGATCCAGCAGTGGAAAAAAAATAATTGTGCATTTTTGAACTGATCTTAAGATTTTGATCACATGTGCATAAGTTGTGATGATGGATAAAAACAGTGAGAAAAAGTGAGTTTTTCAAGTTAGGATAAAGATGTAGGAAGATAAACTGAATTTTTTGCTGCAACTTTTGCAAAAACTCACTTGGTTTTTCTCAGTTTTTCAGTTTCTCTTTTCCTCTGAGTGCTGAAACTTAAAGCACACCTTCTTGTCACAATTAACCAAAGAGTAAAAAACAGATCCTTTGCATCTTAGAATTGATTGTTTCATGGTTTCATTTAAAACATTTTACAAAGTTTTATGGAAAAAAAAAGAAGCAGAGCAAGACAAAAAAAAAATCTTAAAATTTTCTCAGGAAACATTTCTCCCTCCAAGAGTGTGAGGATGTAGGAAACTTTTCTTTTATCTACATTTTGTGGTCTGGTAATAACTAAATGCACCTAGATTAAAAAATATCTGCATGAAATCAGAATTAGTGGGATACAAACAAAAGCAAAGTCCAAACAGGATAAGAAATAAGACGAGGAAGAGTTACACTTGTGTTCGTGGAGGAAGATGAAGCTTTAAAATCTGTTTCTATAAACCTCATGCTGTAATATCTCACACATATGCCATTTTTTGTTATTAAGGGACTAAAAATATATCAGTTGTGATTTAAGTTTTGAAAACACAAGTTCAGATTTAGTAAAATGATGTCAGGGATTATTAAGAGGTTAGAGTTGAAGTTTCTTTTGTTTATAAGTCAAGTTTCTCTTGTTATGAGTCATTATGAATCTATTAGATCAATAATTGTGCAAGATTTTTGTTCTTAAAGTGAAAAATTCTCAGAGACAAGAGGTAAAGTCTTCAGAGGTTTGATGTGTGTCCCTCTTTTTCCTTAAAGTGTTTGTGTTGATCCTTTTTTCTGACAGGTTTCCGATTAAGAAGCACAAACATGTAAAGGATTTAATTGTTTTTCCTGTTATTGGTTTGACATTGCGGGTCCAAACTTAAACAGAACACACACTCATGCACGTAAACACACTGGTTTAAAGTGTGTGTGTGTGTGTGTGTGTCTAATAATAGTCTCTTCCGTTTGCGTCTGTTACTTCAAGTTCAAGGATTTCTGAACCGTCGACGGGAAAAATCAAACTTTTAATGAAGAACCTTTTACTCTCTTGTGAAGTTCCTCCTGACGTTTCATCCTAAATGACTGGAAAAATGAATTATCACTATCACTGTATGTCATGCACTGACACAAATACTGTACACACACACACACACACACACACACACACACACACACAGAAGTGGGAAATGCACAGTTTCACGACTAAACTCTCACTCGTATGCTGACGCACTCTCACTGACAATGACACTGACTCACTCTCACACTTTTTCTTTTCCTTGATCATTTTTTAACTCTCTCTCTCACACACACACACACACACACACATACACACACACACATTCCCAATAAACCACCTTAATTAATACCTCGTTCAAACTTTACGTAACACGGTGACGTAGTTTGATCTACTTTCCTCTGCTGACTTTTCACATCTTTTCTACACCGAGACACAAAAATAAACATTTGAATTTCAAAACTTTTTAACTTTTTTTTTTTCTTTCTTTTGTGCCTCATCGCAGACAAAACACTTCAATCACTTTGGTCAAATACAACATATCAGAATAAGCAGAATAAAGTCGCCAATTATTAATAAGACGTCGTAATTTAAAGTAGAAGCAACTGAACTAAATGACTCGTTTGCTCCAAAAACTCTTTTCCAGCTTTCTTTTTTTTTTCTTATTCCTCAAGAATCTTGTTTTTAACAGAACTTTGTTTTAAAACAAACATTTTCTTTCTTTCTCTACATTTGCAGAAGAAGCTTCAACCAAATGCACATTTAGATGCAGATTGTTGAGAGTCATAAATATAAATTTTAAAAAGTGTGACAACATGAAGCAGCTGCATTAAGATCAGTTGATGTGTGTGTGTGTGTGTGTCTGTGATTGTAAGTCAGTAAAACTGTTTCTCTGAAACATTTGTGAAAATATACATCGATTTCTCTAAATATTTTGGACAAACAAACTATAAAATAAAACAAAAACAAATCATTTAAGTCTAAACGGTACCATAAATTGCAATACAACTAAGTGTGTCATGTGACTTTTAGAGACCTAACCCCTTCTTTTCTTTTTATAATCACTGTTTTTAATTATTCTTCTTAACTCAAAATCCCTCGTTCATATATTCACTCATCCACACATTTAATCCGACATGAGGAAAATAACAGAAACAACCTGAAACCAGATGTTTATCTCTGTACATGATGAATATCTTAATCCCCATTTATCTGCAGCTCCAACAGAAAACAAAACATGAAACAATCACAACAAAGAACAACAAATTTTCATGAGGATTACTGATGTTTTTTTTAAGTGTTTACACTCATTTTCTCAAAGCATACAACTCAAAAAACACACACACCAGACAAAACCTTTCAGTTCTCCTGTAAAATGAAACTTAATCAAAACAATGTTATTTCTTATCAAAATGGTAAACACTTGAATTGAATTTTAGATTTTAGATTTAGTTTTGAATCATTTAAAGATGACACTTTATTTTGAAATGACTGACTCACAAAGACGAAGGTGGAAGTTTAGGGAAAGAAGGAAAAAACTGGAAAACGAAACAAGTTTTACGTCTCATTTTAAGTAAAAGTTGTCTAATTACACTTGATTTGAGTCACATTCAACTGCCACAACAAACAGTTTTGTTTGTAAATCTATCAAAACACTATTTAGTCTGTAACATCTGTTTGACACAGTTCAATCATAAAGTAAAAAAATGTAAATATTGTTTCACCTTTGCTGCTTTTGGTACTTACTGCACTGCAAAAAAC
Source organism: Thalassoma bifasciatum (assembly GCA_008086565.1). NCBI lineage: Eukaryota > Metazoa > Chordata > Actinopteri > Labriformes > Labridae > Thalassoma > Thalassoma bifasciatum. The sequence continues at coordinate 70,291 of RPOG01002821.1, forward strand.
TGAAATCTAATCAAGTTTTTGTCTCATTTTCAAGCAAAATGTGTCTTTTTAGAGTTGATGTGAGACACTTTTACCCGGCAAGTCCAGAAAAATGTTTTATTTCAAGATGTTTGAAGATAAAACAAGTGTCTGAATTGCATTTAAGGGGTAAAAAACATATATCTGCCAATCTATGGTGACAACACATTCTGTGTTTCTGATTCAGATTTACGTCAAATATATAAGAATTTAAAGATTTGGTAAAATTTTAAACTGTGCACAATGTTTGTGTGAGTTAAAGGGGGAGGATAAATTATACATTTCTGCCTCTCAAACAGATTATACTCCATTTTTTAAACTTTTTTGACCTTTAAGCCACATTTAGAGACACTGCCCACCTTATCTTTCGGTGAAATCACAACATTAAACTCAGTGAAAAACACTGTTTTTATCTACAATAACACTAATAACTAAAAACGAACTCATAACACAAATATCAGCAAACTTTCTGTACAAAGACAAAGTTTAGTTTTTATAGTTGTTGGGTCTTGCTGATCCCAAATAGCAATGAGAAATGAAAAATGCAGAGCAGACAAAAGCTCGAGTCTCAGGAGGAAAAAGCGAAAAATAAATTACTGCCTGGTAACTTAAATAAATTGTATCAGGTCAGAGAGGGAGGGTACGAGTTAAGGCGGGAGCACAATTTAAAAACGTATTACTCTTGAAAGTGTGTGCATGGAAAAACATATAAAAAGAGTCTGACAACTTAAGAAAAGTTATAGAAAAACTGTTGTTTAAAGGTTGAGACTCACAGGACGAGAATCAGATGATGCTTAAAGGCTTTCGATGACAGTTTTTCTCAGTTGTTTACACACATTATCTTGTACTTGGATCACAGTAACAACAACATGTAACTAATGCTCCAACTTTATTTACAGTTCAAAAGCAATTCACAGTTTTTTGCATTGTCATATACTCTCAGGACTCTACACACAACTCAAAAAATACACACACAAGAAAAAAAAACCTCAATTATTATAAAAAATTTAATCTTGCATGCAAAATAATGTTATTTCTTGTTACAGTTTTTCTAAATTGTTTACACATATTTTCTGGTACTTGACGTAATATAAAAACAACATGTAACTAATGCAACAACCTCCTGAACCAGTTCTGCTAAACTACAAACACAATTCCTGCTTTAAAGTCAAATTTCACTTTTAAAACAGACTTTGGGTGAGGATGGGTTTTGTTCTTGTTGTATTGTTTACTTTTGCCTCAATGCAGATAATTACCTGACGACTATCAGACAAATTATTCTAATTTCTAAACACTGTAGCTGCTTTATCAGTCCTTCTGAAACTACTGCTACTGTACAGAAAAAAATAATTCTATTTGGATGCATTGCAGATACACTGCAAAAATGGAAATCTAAGCAAGTCATTCTGTCTTATTTGTAGTAAAAATTGTCTTATTGTTCTTAATTTGAGCCACATTCACCAGACCAGGTCATAAAAATGTCTTATTTCAAGTTTTTTTAAGACAAAAATGAGGTGTAAATTGCTTGTAACAAGTCAAAAAAATCTGCCAATGGGATAAGACGAATTCGCCCGGGAAGTTTCTTGAAATTAGAAAGATGTCTTAAAACAAGAATCTTTTATCTTATCCCATTGGCAGATTTTTTTTTTTTTACTTGTTACAAGCAATTGATGCCTCATTTTTGTCTTTACAAAACTTGAAATGAGACATTTTTATGACCTTGTCTCGTAAATGTGGCTCAAATCAAGAATAGTTCAGGGTGGTGTTGTATTAGTTACATGTTGTGGTCATTTTATGTCAAGTACCAGAAAATGTGTGTGAACAATTGAGAAAAACTGTAACTGCTTCATATAAATGTCTCTTCATATGGTGGTTTGTGTGTTTAATTTGAAGACAAAACACCATTTTGAGAAGAAATAACGTTGTTTTGAATGTTAAGTTTAGATGTTGCAGGAGAATTGAGGAGTTTTTCTTATTGTGTGTGTGTGTTTTATTTTATTGTGTGAAGAGATCTGAGAGTATGAAGCAGAAATTATATGAGAAAATATGTGTAAATGATAGAGAAAAACTATACTATGGTTTTTGTTTATACACACAAACCACCATATGAATAGAAATGTATATGAAGCAGTTAAACACTGATGTGCTCAGTGTAAAACACTTTCATTCATCAAAATTACAGAACTTTTTTGTTCAGTTTTGCACTTATTACAGACAGAACAGACATAAGTGTGTTGTAAAATATCTTAGAATAGCGTTTGTTCCCAGGAAATTATGTTACAAGATTTGTTCTTTACAAACAAATATTTGCCTTGTTTACTTTTTGTGACATCTCTTTGTGAGAAATTATACAACAAGAAGAGTGAAGGGCATTTTTTTTAAAGGCAAAGAAAGTTAAAAGTAATATTTAAAGTAGGAGAAAATGCACATTTGTCACACTTAAACATACTCTCTCTCTCTCTCTCTCTTACACACAAGTGTTTCTGATTTCTTTCCCTCTCTCCTTTTTCTCCACCTTTTTTCTGTCTCTCCACCTCGGCATTTGTGCAAAAAAAAAAAAAAAAAACTCCAGAGGAAAAAGTGAGGAAAGAAAAAAGAAACATGACGAGAAGTTTCAGGTATTAAACTGTGAGAGCAGAATTATCTGGTGTGTGTGTGTGTGTGTGAGTTTGTGTGAGAGAGAAACTGTTAAATCACAAAACTATAAAGTCATTTTTAAGTTCACATGACATTGATTTTTAAAACTGACACACATTTAAAACACATGTAGGAGTCTTATTTAAAAATAGTGAAATTATTTTACCCAGATTAAACTTTTAATTCATCACTGAAGACTCAGAAAAGACGAGTTTCTTCCTCTTCAAGTCGTAAAAACTTGTTTCAATCGTGACGTTAAAGCAGCAAAACAAGCGATTATCAAACGTTTGATGTTAAGACAAGTTGCAGAGTTTTTGAGTTTAACACTCCTCAAGGTGTGTGTGTGTGTGTGAGAGAGAGAGAGATGAAGAGACAGTGTGTGAGTGTGTGAGTGAATGCAACTCATCAGATTTAAATCAGACAAACTTAAAAGGTAAGAAAAGTAAATTACAGACGACAAAATTCACACAGTTTCCTCAGATTATATATTTAATACACAGCAGGACTTTAGCTGAATCCTGCTTCATTTTCCAGTTTCAAGAGTTTTTTTCCCAAATTGCTGAACATCCAAGCTCAGTTTTTATTTTTTCTCATGTTCTAGTTGTTCCTCATATTCTTTTTTTTTCACACATATTTAAAACTTCTTCTTATTCATGAAAGAACCTGTCAAACATTAATGTGTGTTTCGAGACTCAAGATATGAAAAAAAGGATCCGAGAAGTTTAGTCACACACACACACTTGATACTTTCTATAGTTGGGTCAATGAGGTGACGTCCCCTTTTTTGTGTCCGAGTGTGAATTGAGTATTTCATCACATGTATTTCTTTATTCTATGAAACCTGTGTTATTTGAACACATCTTTAAACTATTAAAATATAACATGTTTTTTTGTGTTTTGGTTCCTCAAAACCCCCAAAATGTCAGGTGGTGCAACCGTCCTGACAAGTATCCACAGTAATTAAACTCTAAAAATTGAATGTCAGTTATTGTAAATGGAAATTAAAAATACAGTGGCATTATTTTATGCTTGAACCTTTTTAAATAAAACATTCTTTGCAAATAAAAAGATTTTAAAGCTGTTGAGAAATGTAAAAAACTTTTGTCCCGTAATTTTCACCNCTGGAACAATTTCCATGTCAGGTGGTACAACCAATGTAATAATGTGAAATGTTATTTTAACATCAAATTATTTATCTTATTCACAAATAAAAGAAATGAAACACACAAAATGAAAATGTATGAGTCACTACAGACACTTGAGAGATACTTGCCAATAATTTCACACAGAAAAAATAACAGGAACATATAAATATATTTTCATATATTTGGTTGCGCCACCTGACATTTTTGGGTGCTCAAATTAAAAATACAAAAAAATAATGAACCTAAAAACTTTGAAATGTTGGTCAACTACTGAAATCTGTTAGAAAACATAATTCTTCTCTCAGAAATGTTTTTATCCATTTTCAAAGAACTTTTTAAAAATAAGTTTTTAGACCCTCTTTTTGTCATTGACCCATCTACTTTCTATATTTTAAACACTGTCTGAATGGGAGTAACTGTAACTCAAAGCAATTTCTCCTAAGGGATCAATACAGTATTCTGAAAACAAATGAATACAATAGTAGGGTTAAATGTGGCTGATAGATTGAAGTTTTTAAAAATGAAGTTTTATGGGTTTAAGGCAGAAAAGGAAGAAATTTAAAGTCTACACATGTGGACGCCAGGTCTTAAAAGGTTAAATGATAGTTTGATGCCAAAACATGTAGAAGTGTAACTGTGTCGTTGAAATATTGCAGAATTTACTTTTCTAAAGAGACTAAGATGAACTTTATCTTGTAATTTTTTTTTTTTAAATGCATGTATTCCCGTCCATACTTGTCTTCAAACTTACACTCTTTTGAGTCCAGGAAACATTTCTCGCTCCATGTTTTTGAATCCCTGGAGTGTGTTTTGAGGCAAGAATTTGTTTAAATTCACAGAAATTTTCAATCCGTCAAAATTTTTGCGATTTTTGCCTCAAAGCGAGAAGGTTTCTGGTCTGGACCATAGACTGTATAATGAGTGGACGTAACAACGTTCGGCTCAAACTGAAGCCTCCAGCAGATGCTCCGCCCCCTGGTGTCTGGCTGCAGTATAGGTCATAAGCCCCGCCCCCTGGTGTCTGGCTGCAGTATAGGTCATAAGCCCCGCCTCCCCATGTATTCCAGATATGAGACGGGAAAACTTTAAAAAATTACGATACCTCGTAGAAACGTTTCTCTCATCTTTACACTAAGGTAGAATGACGTTGTCATCTGGCTGCATGGTGTTCGGGTGTTTTTTTTCCTGAGAAGTTAGTTTCTCATTAGTTATTGGACGTTAAAAACCACGATATAAGTTTCGTTTTACGATAGTTGACAGCTGCCGTTCGTGAGTAGTTTTTATCGGGGATATAAGAAACTTCGGGAAAGAGCCAAAAGGAGACTAAACCTTCTGAAGAAGAAGAAATAAATATTTTTATTTCTCTTTTTTACTTGGCTCCACCGGAAATTCTCTACTGCGCAGACTCTGGCTGCACAATGGCGGCTAGAGAAACGGGGTTTATTGGCTTCAAAATCGTAGAACGGTGACAGGCGGAAGCATGCTGTCCATTCTATATACAGTCATTGGTCTAAACAGGAACTTTCCTGTGCTAAGTTTTGCATGTTTGGTTTCCTCCCACAGTCCAAAAACCTGCTCTTCAGGTGGATCTGTCTCTCTTTAAAGTCCCTTCAGGTGTAAAAGTGTGTGTGAACAGTGTCTGTCTCTACATGTTAGCTCTGTAACAGACCTGTAATCTGAGGGAGATTTAACTCACAGTGAGAGTTTCACACATTAAAACAGGAGATAGTTTAAATTGCTGGAAGAATTAAATCAATTTCAGCAGAATCAAAAACATTTGAAAAACCCAAAAAGCTCAAAAACATGAAGGAAACCTAACAAGTGTGTTTGGGTGTGTGATTATTTCTAAGTTCCCATCTAATATGCTTTTTTTCAAAAATCACATTGTAGAACATGAACAGTTACATTAATTACAGCACAACAACAAGAACCCACTACCACTACAACTGGGACTGATTTTAACACATTTTACCCACTTTTACCTTCTTTTTTGCCACTTTTGGACTAATTTTAATACATTTCCTCTATTTTCCAGGCTCCCTATCAATTTTCTTACCAATTTTTGTTGTTTTTGCCCATTTTACACTGCAAAAACTGAAATCTAAGCAAATCATTATGTCTTATTTTTAGTCAAATTTGTCTTACTATTCTTGATTTGAGCCACATTTACTAGACAAGGTCATAATGTCTCAATTTAAATTTTAAACCCTGTGGTGCATAGTGGTCACTACAGTGGACGCCTATTTAAAAGTTTTTTACTCCTAAATTCAATGGTTCATGTGGTGGGAATTCCAAACACAGACAGAAATGAGGCATCAATTGCTTGCAACAAGTAAAAAATAATCTGCTAATGGGATAAGATAAAAGATTCTTGTTTTAAGACATCTTTCTAATTTCAAGAAACTTGCCGGGCAAATTCGTCTTATCCCATTGGCTGATTTTTTTGACTTGTTACAAGCAATTTACACCTCATTTTTGTCTTTAAAAAACTTGAAATAAGACATTTTTATGACCTGGTCTGGTGAATGTGGCTCAAATTAAGAACAATAAGACATTTTTTACAACAAATAAGACAGAATGACTTGCTTAGATTTACGTTTTTGCAGTGTAGACACTTTTCACTCCTTTTTTCCACTTTTAGACAATTGTATTGAATCTAACTGATTATTTTACAATGTATAACACCAACGCTCCTGCCATTATTACAACTTTTCACCATTTTTGTCTACTTTTTTTTTTTTTTTTTAAAGTTTCCTGTTGTTGCTTTTTGTCAATTTTAGTCAATTTTCACTCTTTTTTTGCCACTTTTGGAGCATTTTTTGCTACTTTACGAGTATTTCCAGGTTTCATCCCAACTAAAATGCCAATTTCTTGTGATTTTTATCACCTCAAACTAAGTTTTATCGCTACTCTTTACTTTTCATTCACTGACAAGTTCAGAAAATGTCTAATTTCAAGATATTTAAAGACTAAAATGGCATCTGAATGCTTTTAATATGTAAAACAAATCCACAAATAGAAAACTTGCTCATCAAGTTTCTTGAAATTGGGTTAATTTCTTTAAATAAGACGTTTTCTGGACTGGCCTGGTGAAGGCACTGCAAAAACTTAAATCTAAGCAAGTCATTACGTCTTTTTTTTAGTAACATTTATCTTATTTTTCTTGATTTGAGCCACATTCACCATACCAGATCATAAAAATGTCTTATTTCAAGTTTTTTAAAGACAAAAATGAGGTGTAAATTGCATGTAACAAGTCTAAAAAAATCTGCCAATGGGATAAGAAAAAGTGTCTTGTATCAAAACATCTTTCTAATTTCAAGAAACTTTACAACAAATTTGTCTTATCACATTGGCAGATTTTTTTTTTTTGACTTGTTACAAGCAATTTACACCTCATTTTTGTCTTAAAAAAACTTGAAATAAGACATTTTTATGACCTGGTCTGGTGAATGTGGCTCAAATTAAGAACAATGAGACAATTTTTACCACAACAAAGACATAATGACTTGCTTAGATTTCAGTTTTTGCAGTGTGTGACCTTTGAAGTAAAAAAAACAACATTTTTTAATAAAAACTAAGACAAACGCTTGCTTAGTTTTCAAGTTTTGCAGTTGAAAAAGAGGTAAAGATAATTTTCACTCCTGGAAAATGTTCTCAGATGCTTTATAGTGGAAAAAAACTAGATATAAAAATGTGACATGATGCAAAAACACAAAGTACTTTAAATGAACTCCGTCCTTTATTCTCTGTTAAACATAATCCTTGAAATTAACTTTTTTTATTGAGGGTGAACAAGCACAAACTCAGTCTCTTTCCTTCCTGTTCTGCATGTTATTTTTTATGTGAACTATGTCGTACATACGCTCCCATACTCTCCGCCCTCAGTCGCTCTCCTGCTCAACCTTTAGTGGAAACAAGCTGCTCCGGTAAACAATTTTAATGGACCTGTGTGTCTGCGTCTACGTCTGTGAGTGTGTGTGAGTGTGTGTGAGTGTGTGTGTGGTTCCTGGAACATGCGTCCAGATGTTTTTTCTGAGGATGAGGAAACTTTTATTCCACTGGAAAAACAACATGAAGCCCCTCACCGACGTTTCTGTGACGCATCTAACGCCTTTTTGAGACTTTGAGATAAAAAAAAAAACAAAAAAACTTCACTATGACTCCCCCCAAAATGTTAAAAAGTCACATTTAAATCACTAAAACAAAAAAAAAATCTTTCTCTTCTTGTTTAGACAGATTCAATCTTATATGTTATTGCTGCTCATGTTACTCTAAGTTTCAAAGTTTCCAACTTAAATTCAACCTCTTTAGACTCCAGCTTTTATCTGGTGTACATTTTTCATTTCTCGTGCTATTTAGGATCTAACAAGTATAAAAACAAAACCTGGTCTTTGTACAGGGAGTTGTATTTTCAGTGTTATTAGCCAGCTACTAGTTTTTAGTCATAAGTGTTATTGCTCATAACTACACTTTTTTCTCACCAAAATTAATGTAAAGTTGTGAAATCCCCAAAAGATGTCGTGGGAAGAGTCTCTGATTGTAGCTGATTGATTAAAGTTTTTTAAAAAAGTAGTTTGATAGGTCTTAAGAGGTTAAAGAATTCAAAGGCTTCAACTGACCTGATCGTGAGATTTAAGAAATGTTTAGAACACAAAGCAGCATAGAAACCAGATGTTTTTGAGTTTTAGCACAATTTTTAACTTTCCCACATCTACAAATATTAAAGAGGGGGTATAATGCCTTTTTGCCGGTCTCTATTTTGTCCCAAAAATAAAAAAATTGTATGTCTCAATGACATAAAGCTTTTGAAAAATGCTATATTCCTCTTGCTGGTGTCTCAGAAAACTTATTTCAGCTTCTGTCTCTTTAAAGTTCCCCCTTCCCTCTGATTGGCCAGCTTTTTAGAAGCCTGTTGGTGGGAACACCTTGGTGTTTGAGGTCTACTCCTCCAAAACATTGTGAACCAGTTAGAAGATCTTGATGTGATGATGTTATCGTTTCAACACGTTCAACAAAGCAAACTGAAACAAAATTAGTCCATTACGACAGTGGGGAGCAAAGGCTTATGGGAAATGTTTGCACTAAGTCTAGATTTTCCAGAAGGTTCTTACAGCAACTTTAAGAACAGCAGCTTTGTGTTAAACTTTTAGAGATCAAACTTTGAGTCGAGAACATCAGAACAACGCTACAAACTGAGTTTACAAAGTTGATTTGCTTTCATGTTTCAGACAGTAGCTCTCAGAAACTATAAATATGTACATGACCTCATCCTGAACAAAGAAAATTCATGTTAAAGAGAAGATCTGCAAATTCACATTTGTTAAGAGTCACATCTTCCCAACAGTAGGTGAGAGTGCTCATGGGAAACAGAGTCTTTTTCCTGGAAAAGGACTCAGATAGAAGTCAAATCTTAAAAGGTACCCTGGCTACCAGAACGTCATTTACCTAAATGATCAGTGTTTTTACCAGCTACATAAGAACCATAATAAAATCTCTCAAAATATCTTAGTTTGTATAAAATTTGAAAAAATATTTTCACCTGTAGGCCGCCATTGTTGTTTACGCCGCAATTACGTCTGGGTAGTGACGTCATATGGTTGCACCGGGCTGGATCTCATACAGGATCATATAAGTCCTGGAGCGGAATTCAGTGGTTTCCAGAGGAAGTTTTGTGGGTTTGTGTTGGAAAATAGTCGGCACAGCATTTGGCTTTAGTCTCCGTTTATAATGACCCACACCTGTCAGCTCTTTCATCAGCATGGGCCGGCTAAATGCAGCAAATGCTTC
>RPOG01002822.1:0-79875 GCA_008086565.1 Thalassoma bifasciatum
CCAAAAAGTTTCCAGGTCATTTCTCTCCTGGTCCACACTCTAAAATTCAAATCCTCACTCTACAGTTTGAACATTCCACCACATACACACCAATGTTAAACTGCTGCAAGGGCTGAGAAACTTCATGACCTTTGAAGGAGTTTTGTGAAGAAACTATAAAAGCTAGAAAGAAGCTGAAATATACTGAAGAAAGCCAAACGATGGCTGAACATTTTGCAGGTAGAATGAAGTTTCTGGCTGAAAGTATGACTGAATGAGAAGGGTCTGAATGTTGGTCAGTGATGCAGAGAAACAATCACTTGAGTATCTTTCTTCATCAGTGTTTTGATCTGTAGGTATAAACAGGTGTGTCAGATCACAGGTCTCCATGGTAACCTGCTCGTTAGGCTGTTTGAAGCTGCAGCTGTTTGATTTAACTGACAGACAGTTGATGAGGAGCTGGATTTGAGCCAGGGACAAGGGTGCGAATATCCTTAGGCTGCACAAAATCCTTAAGGGCTAGCAGAAAACCAAAACCACCATTAGATTCACAAGGCTTAGGAGTATCTATTGATGTAAATTTCATGTCTGTTGAGCCACAGGTTTTACCAGAAATGTGAGTTAAAAAAGTGTTACTTTTTCCTCATCTCTTGGAAAATCCCTTAAAAATTAACATTAGAGCAGATGGGGACAGATGATGACTTTCTGTGACAGTTAGCCACCTGCAGGCTTTGTCCTTTGTCCTTTTGGTGTCAAGGGTCATTAATCAGAGGCAGAACAAGATTACCTACGTTTTGAGCCCAAATTTGTGTATGTGGAGTGAAATTTGTGGCTCCTGGGCCTGTTTATCCAAAAAGTTTCCAGGTCATTTCTCTCCTGGTCCACACTCTAAAATTCAATAGGAGTGAGATGTCAAACTTGTAAGGTGGTGTATGTGTGGTTACAATTTGACGACGTTCCCGACTCTTTGAAGTACTGGAAACTTCCTCAAAACACTTCTTTCTATAAAAGCTAGAAAGAAGCTGAAATATACTGAAGAAAGCCAAACGATGGCTGAACATTTTGCAGGTAGAATGAAGTTTCTGGCTGAAAGTATGAGTGAATGAGAAGGGTCTGAATGAGGCTGAAGTAATTCCCTGAAATCTTCAGAATCTGAAGGTATCCCATGCTTTCCAGATGGAAGAAAAATTGTGAAAAAAGTGAAATATCTCTGAAAGTATAAGTGAAACCCCAGACTTTTCAGTATCGCGTGGTCAGGACTTGCTCGGCCAGCAAAACTTCAAACTTGCCACTTTTAGGGTTGAAATTTGTGGGAGAAGAAGCGATCCAAAAAAGTGGGCGGAAGAAGAAGAATAAGAAGAAGAATCTTAAACTTTTTTGACACAGAAGAACATAAGCTGTGAATGCCTTGCTGCATTCACAGCAATTAAACGTAACTGCTCGATGCTGCAAAGTGCTGTACTCACTATGGGTTAAGATGAGAAATGACTTCTTACCTCATCTTGGTGCTGGGTCTCTGTTAATAAAATAAAATAATACAAGGTCTAGACCTGTTGATGTTTTGGAAAGTGTCTTGAGATTAGAGAGGTTTGTTATGATTTGGCGCTACATAAATAAAGATGTCTTTCAGATGTTTTCTATTTTTTCTCTGTGTCTGTTTCTTCTCTCCAGTTTCAAAGTTGAACAGCGGACTGACTTTGAAATTGAGTCTGAGATTGATCTTAGCATCAACCCAAAACTCAGTAAGTGCTCTGATTAAAGATATTGACATTAACTGATGGATTTAAACTTGTGCATTAAAATCAAAGAATTAAAACCAAACTTTCATATTTAATATTACATATCACATTTATACATTCAAGCTATCTGCTGCCTCTCTTTCTGAGATGGTGACTTCTGATGTTTTGCTATACACTGCAACTAAAAACTATTCTCAGAACTTCACTTTTTCATTATTTTGTTATGTTACAGCCTCAATCCTAAATAGAATTAATTCACTTTTCCCCCAAACCTCTCCACACAACACCCTGTGCTGACAACGTGAAAAGTTTTTTTTTTTTTTTTTTTTTATGCAAAGGAATTGAAAATAAAATCACATGTACTTAAGTATTTGCAGCCTAATTACAGCCTAATATCATTTTGATTATGATGTCACAAGCTTGGTCGGTTTCACCTCTCCAACTCCAGGTTGGATGGGGAGCTTCAGTGCATTTTCAGATCTCACTGTTCTTTCATCCAGGGTGTCTCTGTACATTGCTACATCTTTCCCTCAAACTCTCCCAGTTTCTGTTGCTGAAAAACATCCCCACAGCCTGATGCTGACACCACCATACTTCACTGTAGGGATGGTTTTGTCCAGGTGATGAGCAGTGTCTGGTTTCCTCCAATGATAAGGCCTAGAATTCATGTCAAAGAGTTCAACTTTTGTCTCATCAAACCAGAGGATTTTTTTCTTATGGTCTGAGACTCCAGGTTTTATTTTGAAACAAGGCATTGACAGAGATAAAAAGTGAAGCGCTGTGAATAATTTCTCAAAACACTGTAGAATCGTTGTTTCTGATTTGCAGCTGCTGGTTGGATGTGCTTGAACCTCTCTGCTCCTTTCACCTGATTTTACATACGTCCTCACATCCGTTCTCTGTTATCTCCGTCCGTCAGGCTGTGAAAAGGGAAAGGTGGCAGCAGACACGTCGGACTGTTATTTGAACTTTCACAAGCTTCGTCTGCACCTGCAGGGGGACAAAGAGTAAGTTTCCAACCTGAGCCCTGATGGAGTGTCAGCAGCTGGGCAAAATAAACCAAATGTGACAGTGTCTGACTTTTTCTCTCTCTTTGTGTCTTGTTGATCAGCCCAAACTGGCTGAAGAAGCTGTTCACTGACTTCATCACCTTTACAGTTAAACTGGTCATAAAAGGACAGGTAAGAGTGAAAAAAATCCCCAAGGGTTCACTTTTTTTATTTCAGCTGAGCAGGAGGTAAAGCTGACCTGTTTTCTATACAACGACCTCCTGTGGTTAATGTGAAGGTGAAACTGTAACAACATAAATCTTTTCTGAAATGCAGATTTGTAAGGAGATCAACAAGGTGGCAAATATTCTGGCTGACTTCATCCAAGACACAGCAGGTGTGTGTGTGTTTGTGTGTGTGTGTGTGTCACAAAGAGAGGGGTAAGGAAGTCAGATCCACAGTTCACACTTTCTAACGTAACACAGTGTTGTGTGTGTGTGTGTGTGTGGGTGTGTGTGTGTGTGTGTGTGTGTGTGTGTGTGTGTGTGTGTCACAGAGCAGTTCCTCAGTGATGGAGACATCAGTATGAACATTGGTGTAACTGCGGCACCTGTCATCACTGCAAACTACATAGAATCATACCACAAGGTTAGTTTTACTTGAAATGACAAATGAATTGTCTTCAGAATTTGTTTCAATTAAAATATTTTGCAACATTCATTTTACATAATTAAAATGTGACTGTAAAAACAACGATATAAAAGACTGAACTAAATTCCATCTATCTAGCTGTGAGTTCCTTTGACACCTCTATAACATTCATGGACAGAGTTGGATTTTCAATGAATAATAATTTTGACTTCTCAAACCCCTTTTTTCATCTTTGAAGCTTATTTATTTTTCTATTATAACTTTTGAAGGGGCTGACCAACTACAACAATGTCTCTGCTGTCATCAATGACTCAGTTTTCCACCCCAGTCATCTGACTGAACACAGGATGCTTTACTTTTGGTTGTCAGGTGAGCAGCGTGCATTATTTATTTTTCCTCTTGAGTTGAAGAAAGTCTTGGTACATCACAAGAGACAGGTATAAAAGGTGGCAAACCCCAGTACTGTAAATAATTTACTTTCTGTCACCAGAATGACAGTTCTAGCACAAATCCATGATGGTTAGAAAATTGGGATTAGTTACCTTAAAACAATCTCAAAGCAATCAAAGCTAGAAACTCTTCTGGGAAAAATATGTTTGATATGGTCTGTTTTGATTAGTCTGTATTGCTGAACACTTGTTTTACATTTAGAAATCATGGTTGCATAAATAAAACTGGTTTTCCTCTGTGTTTAATCCTAGACCAGGTCTTAAACCCACTGATTAGTGCTGCACATCACGATGGTCGTTTCCAGCTCGGTATTTCTGGATCAGAACTGACTGTAAGGGAATTCTCTTCATGCACCTTATTTGTATGTTTCATCTCTCTTTGGCACAGTTCAGCGCTTTTCACTGTCTTTTATTCCAGGATCTTTTTGGGTCAGAAATCTTCAGTGCTGTTCCTGAATTTATCACAAAGGTAACCATGAAACATCTTAACCTTGCTCATCCCTGAGTTATTGTGAATTACAGCGTATCCTCTTGACTTTTTGTGCGTCCAGTGTCTGATGGGATCAAGTTCTCCTGAGTTAAGAGTGTGGAGCTCAGATGTTCCCCTCCTTAACACCTCCACGCTGGGTTCAACCATCACAGCTAAAGCCTCAGGACAGCTCCTCTGCGGGGGTCCAGACACACCAGCGCTCGACTTCCAAACAGTATTAAAAAGTCCTTTTATGACAGTCACAGCTCTAATGAATTATGTGGACGAACCTTCATAGCGGTTACAACCATTTTGAAGGCAATGAAAACTTAATGTGTCTGAGTAATGTCTGTTTGTTTTTGGTTTCCAGGAAGTGGACATTGATATCACAGCTTCCTACGCCAACAAGACCCTCTTCCTGAAGGGAAGCCCAAAAAAGTGAGACCAGATAATCAACGACAGCTTTTCAACAAGTGTTATCTCCTCTCATGTGTCAAAAAATCCACCTGCAGTGTATGAAAGCATAATCAAAACCAGCACAGAGTAAATACCCTCAATCCCAATTTGCTGTCTGAGGACCTGCACATGCCTGTGTCAGCCTGTTGCCTGCCTTGGTGTCATCTTTGTAAAATCATTAACTGTTCTCTGCTGTTATTATGACTTAATTTTTTATCTCTAGACTGAGTTTTCTGCCCAAAGTGGAAATGCAGACAAACAATAGGCTGCAGGATCTGTGTAGCTACAGAGAGTGTTACATCAGAAGTTAAAAGTTCTTTAACCCTCTGGTCAAAAACACTAATAATTGGTCGTTGGTAACATCATGAATGTGTGTTATAGTTTTTCATATCCACTGAGTTCAACTCTAAGTTCAACTCTGGGTCCATGTGTTGTTTTTCCAGGGTCCTCATCCTACAAGCTGAACTGTCCTTAGAAAATCAACAGGTAAAGTGACTGGAGTTTATTTTTCATCTTCATTGATGCTGTTTTTATGTTTATTAATGTGTTTCAAAACATTTTGATTTCAAAAACAAGCCAACTTGTGAGCTCCAGGTCGTAAAATAAAACGTTGGGGATATGAAACTTCCCTCTCTGTTCTCTGTATGTTCTCTGTATGTTCTCAAAAATGTAACCTTTGATAAAAGTCAAGTTTCTTCTTTTGATTTCAGTGACAAGAACAGATGAAATATTCTTTACTCTTCATTTCTGAATAGTTTTTTTTAGTGCTGTCATGTTTGATTGCACTTGTTGATCACAGAACTTTTATGTTTACTTAATTGGTTCATCTCTTAATTTTTGCAGCAGCAGCTGGATGAGACACATGTAGAGTTTATTAAAGAGGCAGTGGAGAGGATTGGTATTCCCAAAGTTCTGTCAGGTATGACGCCAAAAATATCTTAATCACAAATAAAATTTATTTTTCAAACATACTTTCCTTCTTAAAGCATAAGCATTAAAAATACGAAGATTTGCAGTGTCAACAGGCTGAAGTTGCATCATTTCTGTGACATTCAATATACATATATATATATTTTTGGTCTCTTTTACCTGAATTCAGTTCTTGAGGTTGCAGTAACCAGGGTCCTGGACAGACAGGGGACAAACTTATTTGACATCTCTAACCCAGAAGTGATCCCTCAGGATGTAAGTGAGACTTTTCTAATCATCAGTGGCAGCCGGGCTCATCTGCTTCAGTAACTCTGACTCAGTCTTTTCTTGGTGTCTTACTGTGCTGACTCCTCTCTCTCTCTCTCTCTCTCTCTCTCTCTCTCTCTCTCTTGTTCACTTTGCTGAAGGGCTATGTGGTGATTCAGATGGATTTTGGATTCCCTCATCATCTTCTAGTTCAGTTCCTCAAGAGGACTTTAGAGGAGTGACACATTGGATAAGGTCTATATTGCATGACTTGACTCTGAGTGAGTTTAGAAAAGAAACTTGGTTTTATAATTTTATTATTAACAACTTTCTTTGCTGTATTAAACCAAAAGATCAAAAGGAGGGAAAGGCTTGTGGTTTATTTGTTCACTTTCCCAAGGGGCTGACCTCAGTGACAGAACAAATCTTGGAGATAAAACCCTATAACTTGACTGTAAATGTATACATTTTCAGTCAATTATCACAGAAAGAATAACCTGGGCAGTCATATACCTACATTTTGGTTGTCTGAAGATGTATTTTCCTTGTTTATGTATGTGAATTTTGCCTGAAAGTGTGATAAAATAAGTGCTGTGATGTCAACTATGAGACATTGTTTTTCTTTTAATGTTTTAAATGCAAATAGGCAAAGTCCTGCTTGTTTTAATGATTCAGTGCAAAATACAGTGAATGCACAAAAGCTAAACATTATTAATTCGAAAAATTGAGATTATCTGGAAGCAAACTAAATCGAGAGATTCAAAAAACAAGTTTCTAGAAATTCAACAATCGAGAGGGTGATTTTCAAGTCTGACACCTTTACATGTGCTATGATACTGAGGAAGAGGATTTAGATCGACAAAGCCAGAATTTACAGAAGATTACCATGAAAGGAGACTATCACAGCTATTTGACTGCAGATTTTTTTTTTAATCATACATGAAAAACTTTTGTTCTTCTTACGCATCGCGTGATCAGACACATTTTAAAGAAATATCAGAAAGGAAGAGATGACAACCCTGCACACTTACTCAGGGTCAGACAATAAGTTTGTCAAACCTTCGTGGTCCTCATCCTCTTGTTTGTGGATGAAACTTTAATCAAAGTCTGGCGATTATTTAGAAATTCGAACTACGGATATCATCATGTATAAATATATTATATAGCTAAGATTAAAGCTGTCTGCTTGATGATAAATAGTTGGTGATTTACTTTTTAAGAAAAAAAATTACACTTTGATCACACAAGTTCTGCACTTAACAAATCATAATGCAAAAAAAAATTCTACAACAATTTCTATTTGCATTCTGTTTTTCACATTAGCTTCTCATAAATACTGATTAAAAAGAGATGACTGACAGGAATCATACGTTAGTTTCATGGTTAGAAAGTAATCACAGTTTCATAGACATTGACGAGTAAATGAAGATGAAAGTGCTGGGACATTGATCTATAATCTTGAGTTCATCACTTAAAAAAATATGTCACTGGCAGTAGAAGGTGAGAACGTTTTCCTGGTTTCCTCTGACCAATAGGACCGGTGGTCTCAGGTCACGAGACAAGAAGTCAAGCCACGCCATGTAGAGAGTACTGGGACACGCCCCTCTTCTCCCAACAGGCATGGTGCTGTCAGGAGACACAGTCACAGTCAGGAAGGTTTAACTAAAGTGATCAGTTTTACTTTGCTGAATAATTACTACTAATGCTCTCACATAACAATCAGAGCTGCTTCTCTGGAGTAATCCTGCAGGACCTCATTCAGGCGGATCTGACGGACAGACTGAATCACAGACAGACAGTTTATAAATCAAACATAGGTAAACAGAGAGAAAGGCTTCAGTATTTCCTTTTAGTCTTTAATCTGGAACTCGATAAGAAAATATGAGAGTCCCTGTTTCTGTGTCAGACCTTGGCCTTGTTCCTCTCGATGTCTTTGTCAGTGATCATCCACGGCTCCTCCTGCTGACTGGAAGTGTCTGAGTCTGAGTCCTGTTTCAGATTAGGATTCAGCCTATAGCAGCTCACCATATCCTCAAACTGATGAACGCTGGAGCACACAGAAGCATGTATGTGTGACAGAAATCAGCCAGTAATAACGTGTACATTCATCAAATATTTCCTTGTTGTCAAAATAGTTCCTTCACATTTTTATTCAACCACTCGATTTAAAGGTTTTCACTCCTGGTATTCAAAGTAGCACATAATCCTGGATCAGAGCGTAAGGTCTGAACTGTCTCAGCTCAATCCTGGATCAGACCAGATCTTCACTCTTTTTATTCCATTATCAACAGAGAAATTACTTGACTGGTCTTACTTGCCGGGCTGAGGGTTCTGGTAGATGTCAGGAAGTACTTCAACATCATGGAAACCAAGACGAAACTTCTTGATCAGTGCCAACACCCTGCAAAAAGGAAACATTCATCCAAAAAAGTGTGCTCAAGTTTTTAAAACTTTTAAAGCCTTTTAAATTTCTCTCAGCCATCCAAATCTTTTGGACGAATGAGCTGTGGCAAGCTGCGACAGTTTCAGAAACAACACATAAAAGAGAAGAGAAATGTATCAAGATATTCACTCTTCTCTCTGCTCCTCCTTCTTGTCTGAGTCTCCTCCCACAAACACTCTGACTTTACAAGCTGCCCAGCATTTCCTCCGAGTCAAGAGGTAAGGCAGCAGTAGGGTCAGACCTGCTCAATCGCACACACACACACACACACACACACACACACACACACACACACACACACACACACACACACACACCAACAAACACACACACACACACACACACACACACACACACACACACACACACACACACACACACACACACACACATAGACATTTACACAAACAATAGTACATACCGCAATAGTTAGCAAAATTCCTGCCTGATAATTCACTTGGGCTGCTTAAAGTACAAGCCTTAGTTGAGTTATTTAAGTGTTTTAAGGTGTAGATGGATGGATGCTCAGACCTCCATCATCAGACAGCCAGTACACATCGATGGTCTTCTTCTCTTGTTTTTTACGGAACACTGAGTTGGGCTGAGGCCTCCTTTCAGTGGAAACCGGAGCTGCAAGCCGTTTAGTGTATACAGAAAATTATATTATTACATATATATACATTTTTTGAGGAATTACATCCTTAGGACGTGAATCTGTGAATAGAATCTTTTTTTTTTCTCCCTTTCTTTACGTACATGTTGAGCTTGTTTGAACACAGGGAGAGGCAGAGATGGCACTGATGTTCTCTGGTCCTGCATCAAAGACTGGATTAACTAAACAAAAAGAGAAAACTTCAAGCAAATTCCTGTGAAACAGCTGAAAAACCTTGAAAGAATAAATTAATCTGGACTCCTCTTTCTAGCGTTGCTTTGTTCATGTCTAACAAACTGAGTGAGACACTGCAGCCAAAGTCAACATTCACTGATGTAAAATGAATCAGTTACATGTACTGACTAACTGCTATTAAAGCCCTTACCGTGTGACTGAGATGAATGAGAGACATCAAGTCCTTCCCTCATCCTCAGAATACACACACCGTACTGAAGGTCAAATGCATCACTGAAAAAAACAAGATGTATGGATACACGCTGGTATTTGATGGACTTTATGATTACCAAAGCATATGAAAAGAGGTGTTTTAATTCTTTTTTGCACTCACTGAAGTATTCCTATGTAGTCGTGTGCAGCCTGAGGTGTGTCACTCCGCCAGTCTTTCTTAAAACCCATCAGCAGAACATTTGGCTTCATACGACCCAAACCTGCCCCCTGGTGGAACCAAACATCTGCAATGATTTCATTTGCATCTACTCTGCAAACTCAGGACCAAGATTATCAATGAACAAATAATAATTTCAGGGAAATGTGCAGCTGGAAACATCGGGAGTCACAACATTAAAGCACTACAAGACACAAGACACTGAACAAAGTGATTTGTCTCCTCTGGACAGTTTCTTGCTGCTTTATAAAGCTTCATCACAGCAAAGCAAGTTACACAGTTGAGAAGTTAACACAGCTCTGGCTGTAAAAACATTAACAGAAAAAAATAAACACCTAGAAATATGTTACACCTACCTGTAATAGCATGTTTACTCCCGCTCGTAACTCTGTTGCCACCACTCCTCTGTAGAAGGACTTAACCTTCCTTTGGTTTAACCAGGTGACATGAAGGTCACTGCTGGCGTTGTCCACTGCTGATGGGGAGGGATCAGCCTAACATATGCAGAGGTAAATGAAAACTGAAAACACCATAAAACAGGGATAACCTTTGAGCATTTTTAGTCCTTTGTTTGATGAGAGGTGAAACCAAAGATACAGTTTAATCTTTCATTAGTGAAGTGCACGTTGGCTCTCACTCACTGTGATGATGTTGCCACACATCATGAGACTGAGACGCTTCGTGAAACAGGAGACAAGATCCACCAGAGCTGGACGATGGCAGGGAGGACCTGTTAGCACTAAACACTGAGGTCTGAGGGGTGAGAGGAATCACTGCTGAGGTGAGACATGTACACCTGTGTTTATCTGATAACAATGTGGACATGATTTTAACTTTGAGCTGGGTTTTTTTTTCTTTTTTTTTGGTGCTCTCCTTACAGTATCTTGCAAGAACTCAGAGAACTGGTTTTGAAAAAGGTGAGACAGGATCGTCAGCTTCTTGATCCTCCTCACCCTGTTGGATTAAAATCTGTTTTAAAAATCTGCAGATGACATGGTAGTACTTGTCTGTACTTTCTCAGAAATTCCTTACCAACATTCAAGGAGACAGTTTTATTCTGGTTTTCCAGCTTATGAACCATCGTCTTTACATATAAACACATGGCGTGTGCTGCTCCCTGGTGGTACACGGGCTCACTGCAGTAGCAAACCACATCCTAGGAAAGACAGGGCTGCCTTACTGTAATCAAGGGTGACCAAATATCCTCCTTTGCCCAGATATGTCCTCCTGTTGGCCGTAAAAGTATACCCAGGGGAATTTTATAAAATTCCTGGATTTTACTCAGCTTGTTCTACAGACATTTATATCTACAATAAAGCAAAGCTGCACTGGGCTACTAGCATTGTTCTGATACACCAACCTCAGAGTCAAAATCATGAGATAAAAGCGGATTTTTTAATATAAAAAATGTCAGAAAATTTGACGGAGTTATGTCAAAATTATTATTAAAAAATCAAAATTTTGAGATAAAAAGTTGAGGTTTTAAAACAATAAAGTCAGTGCTTTAAGATCACAAAGTGAAAATTATGGGGGGGGGGTTAAGATAAATGTAGAACTTTTCGACTTGTTATCTCCACAATATGACTTTTCATCTCAATATTTTAAGTGTCTTTGGGTATTTTTTCAGTATCTCCAAGAGGGGGAGGGGGTCCTCTTTTGTTGTTTTCTGAATGTGGTTACGCCATAGATTCAAACCTCAAAACTAAGTCTTAAGTGTGTGAACATCGTGTGTTACTGACCTGTAGTTCTTGACGTGGTCTTCCACATGGTTGAGACTCACACACTGAGTCAGAGCCATGTTGTAGGAGCTGGCCTGGACTGAAGAGCCCCAGTTCACAGCTAACCAGAGAGGAGAGGAGGAGCGTCAGGGTGCAGGAGAAGAGCTTACCTTTGTGTGTGTGTGTGTGTGTGTGTGTGTGTGTGTGTGTGTGTGTGTGTGTGTGTGTGTGTGTGTGCGTGTGCGTGTGTGTGTGTGTGTGTGTGTTCGAGTACCAGGCTTCTTGTACAGAGTGTATCCCAAAAGAAGGAAGACGATGCCAAAGGCGATGAGTGCGGCCCACCAGTTCAGCAGGAACATGATCACCGTACAGCAGACCGTCCCCAGTAAAGACAGCCACTTACTGTAGAACCTGAAGGACGGACGCCAACCTGGAAACACACGTGAACACATGAATTAATGCTCACAGTGTATGAGCACAAAAACCTGACACTGTGCCTGCAGGTCTGTTGCATTTCGCTTGTTGAAATTGCTAATTTCTTAATGAAAAATTGATTGTATCTTTCAGTATTTACACAAACAATACTGAGGTTTTATGAATGTTTTTTCACCTGGTGAGTTGGTTATTGAGGCATGAAAGCAGCTGAAGTTGATCAGAGAGTATGAGCAGAGGAAGAAGTTGGAGATGATGGGAGCGATGGTGTTCAGCTCGGCTGGTGGGGATAAAAACAAAATCACGACTTTAAAGAATTTTTAAGCATTATTGGTAGTTTACACACCAACATTGTATCGAAATTGCTCTTGATCTCATGTGAGAAACAAAGGTTGCTTCAACTCCCTTCCTTGATGTAGTTTTTACCACAGTAATAAGCTTGTGGTGAGGGTAACAAAACTCATGGGCCCAAGACTTGTTAGGAAGACAGTACTTAACTGGATAGAAATCAAATAATGAAATCACAACCACAACTTTTTGAGACTATGGGCCAGAGCTGTAAAGAGTTGCTCCCATTTTGCATCAATGAAGCAGGAATTGCCCAGACCATCATCCTTGGTGCTTTGCTTGACTCAAACATTGAATAAGCAGACAGTGTTTTCAGAGGGGAGGGAGGATAGAGGGAGATGGTTTTAGATGCTGCAGGGACACTTAAAGCTGATGTGTGGAAGCAAGAAGGTGAGGAGGTGCCAAATAAACACAAAACAATATGCAGAGACTGTCAGACTGTGGTGACCTACGTGTCAGGAAAATTAATGATATCAGAGCCACAGGGGACCCCATCAGCTGGGAGATGTTCAAGAAAATGCAAGGACAATAATCTGGCCATGCCATAAGACTTGGGTGGGAGTGTTTACTGCTTCACTTCCTCAAAACAGTGAAGCGTTACTGAATATACAGCCAAAGACCTACGGCCAACATCAGAGTATTCTGAGGGTTAGACACGCAAGAGAAATTTACGTCTCTACAACGGCTATAATCAAGTCAAACAAAATTACCAGCTCCTAACAAAGAGACAAAGTCTTACAGTTAGTAACTCAGAGCCTGAGGCAAACTGAGAGCTTCTGATTGACCACGGATGGGTGGACATCACAGCCAATAAATGAGGGTTTTTTCTTCCAAGCCTTTTTTTTATGGTTATATGTTATTAATTTCTGAGAATATATCAATTAAGCTTACGCTGGACTTGTGACACAATTGCTGTATTGTACTAATTGGAGATTTTGATACCATTACACCCAGGTTAAAGTACAATCCCCTCACCAGGTAAAAACAAAATTGGGACTGAGATGTAAAGATATATCACTTGAATCCAGGGTCGGTTGTGATTAATGGTTTATTCATGTTTTTCTTTGACTGTAATAATATAAATTTTTCACTGCACAGCTCAATACAGCATTTCTTATTCATCGTTTGGTAAACTTCAGTAGTTGATTCTCATCTCTGGTTTGGCCCCTTCTGCTCATGCAGATACAAGTTAAAATCTCTCTGCTCTATGTTCAGACTATAATTGTGATGATTTCATTCAGTCATCTACAAGAGGTCCTGTCAAAGTCTCACCTATGAGAATAAAGCAGACAGCAATGATGTATGCCAGCAGGTAGCTTCTGAGCGGCTCATCATTCTTCCCATAGCCTTTTCCAAAGAAGCCGATCAGTGGGTAGAGTTTGTCTTTGCATAAACACTGGGACAAGAAAAATATGAAACAAAAGAAAGAAACATTTCTTAAGACAAGATAAGGAATGAGAGTGTTTTCACACCTTTTACTGGCATGCTTTGTTCTATTTCAGGCAATAAAATGACTCATTATCACATTTTTTTTCTTTTTTTTCTTTTGTGTTATACACATATTGTAGAGTGGATCAATCCACAAACCACAGAAGGGCTGTCTCCACTCTGAAAACCCCCCCCCCCCCATCTAAATAAGTGTTTGTCTTACTTTTAGTTGATTTCTTTGTTAAAAAATTACTGATAGGGTAAGAAGAGTTTGCTTGTAAATTTTCTCAAAATAAGAAAAATGTACCATACAAGAAACTATCAATTCAAGCTTATTTTTATCTTCCAATATCACAAGAGACATTTTTAAGTCATATTGTTTCTAATAAGGCAATCTCATAAGACGATACTAAAGAGTTTTGGCATTGAATGCATTACATCACACTGTTTTTTTCACCATGTAGATAAAATGAATGTATTGAATTGAACAGACACAGAGAGTGATGTTAGCCTCTTGCTACTTTTATGCAACCAGTCAGATATAATCAGATTGCCTTGTTGCTATATAACTGCATCTATCATAACAAGCCTACCACTTCTGGTACGATGCATCAAGCTGCTGTTTGTTTCAGTCGCTGGGTTGATTGTATCCTTGCTGCAAATGAGGGTTATCCAGGAAGTGAGCAAAAACCCTTTTCACAATCCTCTGGGCTCCCTTTTTTGTTACACATTTGAGCCTGATTGTAAAGTACACTCAATTCCAAATGAGAGACTTGAGGAGAAACAACACCTGGAACTTCTCTGACACATGGTGAAGGTGTAAAATCACTCAAAGAAGTACAGGCGTATGTTTTAACAGTGACAGAGAGCTTGATCAACTCATATAACATTTGTTGAAGATTACCACATTAAACATTTGGAGAGTTAGTGTGTTATTGTGTGAATTTGTATGTGTGTGTACCTGGAACACTTTGGGAGCTGAAACCAAACAGGCCAGAGCAGAGGACAGTGTCGCTCCAAATATCCCAGCAGTGATGAGAGGAGCGAAGGCCGACACCAGGCTCATGGACTAGAGACACAGATGATCTGTTTACTTATGAGGCTCCCCTCTCTCACCAGGGGAGAAAAAAACATCATTGTGTCTACAAGGTGACTTATTGTGTGTCAGATTAATACAGAAGGAGACTGAATTATTCATGTAACATTCATGTTGACATGATGTGCAATTTTTTACTCTCCAGCTGCCTCAAGTACCAACAAGAGATTTTTTTTATTTTTAAAAGGAAGGCTTTGTGCTGAATTATGGAAGACCTTTGCTTTTCTGCAAATAAACAAACATCTATCAAGGCCTCGTGTTCGGAAACAGTCTGGGTAGTGACATGTCATACATTTTAATATCCCGCTGACCTGATAGTAGTTTGCAATGCCATATCCACATGTGTTGTTGTTGATGCACTCAGTGAAGTCCCATCCATACTGGCAAGCCAATCCGACACAGTTCTTGCTGGATGAGGTCAACGACAGGGTGTCATTTAACAGGCCAGAAGCATCCCGCACGACACAAGATGCTAAAGAATTCAAATCATGGAAGAATCAACAGGATTTACACTGCACACACTGACCTTCATACATTAGCAGTCACATTACAGATTTTATCCTGAACAAAAACATCAGCATTCACACAGTTAAATGCAGTGACTTGCATGATATCTGCCACATACTTCTTCTTAGTGGAAATAAAAAAGAGTTCACAAACTCCTTTTAGATGGAGTACTTTGGCACAGTCGTGCTTCTGAAGGTTTTATAATGTGATGAATATATAGTGTCTGTTTGGTTGGCAGAAGAACACAATACCAATGGTAGCAGTGATGATGAGGTAGGAGATAGTGGTCCAAAAAATTGCCATCAGTGTTCCTCTGGGAATGGCCACCGCAGGATTCTGTGCAAAAAAAACCCCAAAAGATTTAATTATTGATACTCAACACAAATGTGTATTTTCTGTATGTGCAAGATGGTGTTTCAATCATTCCAGGAAGTTTATTAAGTATATTTTCTGGTAATGCTCATTCAGTCTCATTAAAAATCAGTTTCCCCAGAAAAACGTTCCAGGAGCAAGAAGAAAACCAACATACTTTCAGATCTCCAGAGATGTTGGCTCCTGCCAGAATGCCTGTGGCAGAAGGGAAGAAGATGGAGAACATACCAAAGAAGCTGCCCTCCGGCCCGCGCCAGTTGGGCACGAAGTTGGCAGCAAAGAGACCCGCTGTTAATTTTGAAATACTTTGTTAATTCCAGCAAAAGGTTTTTGTTTTTTTTTCCTGTGTATAATACCTCATGACAATGAAATAAAAAGAGGTGCATTAGCTTTCAATATTCTATAAAAGTTACCAGAGCAGAGACAAATATTTACCTTTGTAGCTAAAGAAACCTTTGGCTTGTTTCTCTGGGGAGGCAGGGATGATTGTTCCTACTATGTAACTGGCGAATGACACCATGATGACCAGGAAGAAAAGAACCTGGGCCTGAGAAAGGAAACTATACAGTCAATACATGCTGCTCAACATTTACATGACAAGGAATGTTGTCCAAAAGAGCGTCCTGCTGAAATTTAAGGTCTGTGAAAAACTCCCCACCAAGGAGTCAAGTCTCCTTTGACCCCAAAACAAACTAAAATGTGCACTGGGCCTTGTTGTGTGTCACTACTCTCCTGTACCTAGATTGAATAAATGATGATTTTAACTTTGAGGACATCTGACTCTCTGGCAGAGTGGGTTGTTGCTTGATTGACTGTTGGTTTGATTCCAGCTTAAAGTGGTCCAAAAATATCCCATATACCTTTGAGGCAAGAAACTAAACCTCAACTTGCTCCTGTAGTTTGCAGTGTGGCAACATGGGAGAATGGGCAATTCATGTATCATCCTCTGCCATCAGAATGAATGTTGTGACCATAGACTGTATAATGAGTGGACGTAACGACGTTCGGCTCAAACTGAAGCCTCCAGCAGATGCCCCGACCCCTGGTGTCTGGCTGCAGTATAGGTCATATCTGCATCCTCTCACCTGCTGGTCTCTGCCAATAAAGGCACCTGGTAAAACCCACGTCAACATGACCCTTAGGCACCAACCAGACTCCACTCCTCTGTTATCCCATGATTAATTTGACTCAATTCAGTCCACAGCTCTTTCCTGAGTTTAAAGGGACTGTGAGGACTTTCTTAGTGATCTTCAAAAAGTATCATATCTTGATATTTGTCTGGGCATGAGACAGGGGTTAAGTTGTTTGCTAAAATGTACATTAAAACCCACACACAGCAGTTATAATGCAGTGATCTGTTCAAACCTGGGAGTCTAAAGAGCTAAAGACACAGCCCTTTGTCAACAGCTCTGCCCTTGGTGTCTTGTGAAGTGGATGTTAATGGCAATGGCCAGCTTTCTTTGCATTGAAACTGGCAGATGGGCACTGTGAGCCTGACAGAGTCATGCTGTAATGGGAAAACACTTTTCAAAAGTCTCTGAAATCACTTACCAATAACGGACTCGTCCTCAAAATGTCAGTTAACAAAGTATTTAAAAGTTCTCCCCAAAATGCAAACATAACGTCAATTTTGCAGTGCTTAAACATTCATGTGTTCACTGTTTGGCACACCCACATTTTCACAACCCTTCTGGTTTTAGATCATAAGCTCATGTGATTGGTTGAGCTCACCTTTGACTCCCATGCCATTCCAGCCATTGAGATGCCAAGCAGGCATGTGACGGTGATGACGCCAATGATGCGGATGTCATTGGTTTTGTCCACCATGACAGCTCCATGTTCCTAAAGAAGTAAGCAAGTAAATTGCAGCTGAGAGTACACACATTTAAAATGTTTTCCCCATGAAAGCTGCTTCACATACTTGCATCAGGTCGGTCACTGTCTCAGCAAAGCCCACGGTGTGCATGGCCACAGCTACAGCATTGGCAAATGCAAAAATCAGACCTATGGACCCACCAAGCTCTGGACCAAGACTGCGACTGATCAGAAAGTAGGTCCCGCCTAAAGATGAGAGGAGAGAGAAGTAGTAAAATGTGTTTCTAAAGTGTGAAACCAATGTCATAAGACATCGTACATCTTCACTATGGGATTTTTTTTTCACCGAAATCCTGAAAATTTAAAGTGTAACCATTGCATGTTTTACAGACCTCCTTTGACTTTTCCATTTGTGGCGATAGCTGAGGTCGAGAGACCAGTGATACCAGTTATACAAGAGGAGAGCAGGATAATCACCCAGGTAAGACCTGAATGAAGACGCAAGAAAAGATATCATAATGAAAATAAGAGAAGCAGGTAGAGATGAAACGGAGTAAGAGATATCCTACATACCTATACCAGCCTGAGCAGTGATCCAAGGCAGTCTGAGATACAAAATCACCCCCCAGATATTTAACATACATCGGATCTGAAACCAAACAAATAATGAGATCCCTGATGACCAAATTCAGAGGAATGGTTATACATATTCTGCCTTTGATGTGTTTCTAAAATTGCAGGTTAAACATCTTTCCTGTGTAACCTTTACCATGAGAAATCCACATTTTGGCATAAGAAAGTGAAAGTGAGTTCAAAGGCTGATTCATTCAAGGGATTTGGCTGATGACGAGGAATTACCATGTGATAAGCAGTAAGAAGCAGCAGCATAAGCAGTGAGAAGTTTTCAGGGATCATTGAACCCGTGTGTCTCACTGAAGTAAGCCTATCACCAAGTTAAATCAGTAAAACTGGAAATTAAAATCACAGACTCATACAAAGTAGCGAGGAAAGTGTATGACAATTTGTTGACATGGAATCAGTAAAATATGATTTAAAATCAAATTATTGTGTTTAAAAAATACCCCACAGAATTATGTTCACGTCATGATTTCATTTGTGGTGTTAATTTAACCGACTTTTAAAGTATTTTAATACTGGTATGTATCTGAGAGATATTCCACTAATAACAAAGAGAGTTTTGGGTTATGTGACAAGTGATTTGCTGACCCAGTAGCGGGTTTAATTACTCTTTTCTATCCTCCGAATAGTCCTGGCTGTTCTGTTCTGTCCAAAACCCCTGAGTGGTCTTTCTGTACCCACCATGACTCCTTGTATCCAGCCAAAGCGAGTTGGTTCAGGTGGTGGCTCCTTCTGCTCCTCCTCATCTTCCTCAGAGCTGTCTCCTTTTTCCATCTGCCCTCCTGTTGTCTCCTCATACATGGGAGGTCTGCTGTCGTTCTAGTCAAGGGCAGACAGAACAGCACCATCTCAAAAATAAACTTTGATCTATCTTCACAGTTAGTACAGCACACATCACAAAACTTCATAAGGAAGAAACATTAAGGAGATGAAACAGGTAGAAGGACTCATTTATTTAAAATGGAAACAATTCGTTTTGATGGCTTTATTTCCTCAGAGTGTTGCTAGACGACTTTAGATGACTGTTCTCTCCATTGGTATGTCTGCACTGTGAAAAACAGACACTGCAATGACACCGCTGGAAATGCTTCTGGAAGCCACTGTGGCTGGTTTCAAAACAGCATCTCAGATTAAAATCATCTTAAGGAAAAGTAAAGAAACAGTAGCTCAGGGCTGATGGGTGAATCAAAAAAGTTACGTTTCAACCATTTAAACTATACTCATTAGCAGTGGTGGCCAGTAATGAAGTACATTTACTTAAGTATTGTAATAAAATTCATTTTTGTGTATATGTACAGACATTTAGTAAGGTTTTTTTGGAAACTTTTGACTGTCACTCCACCACATTTCAAAGACAAATGTCGAACTTTTGACTCCAATACATTTCAGGGAAGTCCATCATTACGTTTTCCTTTTAGGCTCAGAGCAGCTTTGTGGTCAGCTGTTGATGTTTTTCTTCCCTAAATGCAAGAAACCTCACTCTATACTCCTCACAGAAGGAAACCATCATTCCCACCGCTCACACCTGGGATAGATTTGGAAATGCATACACACTATGCATACACACGTACATACATCTATAAGCATCATCTTTAAAGGATTTTCATCACTTTCCATAGAC
Source organism: Thalassoma bifasciatum (assembly GCA_008086565.1). NCBI lineage: Eukaryota > Metazoa > Chordata > Actinopteri > Labriformes > Labridae > Thalassoma > Thalassoma bifasciatum. The sequence goes on from RPOG01002822.1 coordinate 19,605, forward strand.
GTGGAAAAATACAGGCTGGATATTGTGTAATTAGCTTTGAATTATTTACTAATTTTCACCTGGTAACCTTTAAATTTGGAGGAAATTTCAAAGAAACTGAACAAAATAGTTACTTACCAACTGTGATTTGCTTACAGTTGTATTCAGACAATAATTTAAAGAAGTTATGTGCTAATTGTAATGAAATTTGGGGATAATTTTAGATACAGTTTGTCTAAATATGACCTAATTCCAATGAAATTTGTGGACCTGTTAAGTAAAGTGTCACCAATATTTTCAAATGTTTTCTTTCAATGTGTTTTTCGACCTTTGTAGTAATCCCTTCTATGTACAGCGTGAAGGACTTGTAATTGCTATATTGCCTGAACGAACAACATAAATTAACTTATGTGAATTAACTTTAAAACCTTCTCTCCTTGGTTTGTATGAAGGGGACCATGAGAATAACAACCACAGGTTCCTCACCTCAAAGTTTGCATGTAGCTGGAACAGAGACGGCCTGAAGCGCCTCCGTCGGCCCCACACCTCCGTGTTGGCGTAGAAGTCGTAGTGAGGTGGAGCATCCAGAGTCTCATAACCGGTCTGAATGGATCCATGTGAGGCAACACTGCTCCTGTCACCGTAACACTGATAGTAACCGGACTCATCGAAGCCTCCGGGTGTTTGCTTCCCACTGGCCACTGGCAGAGAGAGACTGGGTCTATAAGCAGCGAGTTTAACACCGTCACTAAACGCAGGTAACTCCATGCTGAACAGCAGGGAGGACTTTTCATGTAATACAGCTGTGGTGCAGCTCAGGTAGACTTAATTGCCAAGTACAGGTCAGTTTGTCAAGGTGATGGAGCCATCTTGCAGTCTGAGGTGTATAAAGCTACCTTTGTTACAAAGGGTTGGTTTTATAGTCGACCTGAACCAAAGAGGAAGAGCCTGAGGCCATGAGAGAGGGCAGGTTCAGTGAACAGTCAAACAAGACTCATTACAGGAGCTTCTGAGCACGACACCACTATTTAACAGCACAGGGTCAACACCACACTCTTTCTGCTCTGAGCTGCCTCAGGAAACACACTAATCCTCAGTGAGGTGTAATAGCCTATTGATTTACAAAGACCTTCACTCTACCTAATGTTCACTTTGTGTTTTTTATATATTTCTGCTGCGTTCAATCAATTTTTAATCATTAATCTCTTAATAGGATTCTTAATAAAAAGTATGTTAGTTGAACACAGTATCATTACACTCAGAGACTGAACTGAGAGATAACCTTGGCTGAGAGAACAAAAGGGCAGCACTGTCTGAAAAGAAAACAGGTTTTAATAATTATCTGACCTCCAGCTGAAACAGACTTCATTATATTAATGATGACCTCGGTGGGTCAGGTTCATTTGGTAATGACACAGAATAATCTGCATATTATAAAAGACAGAGTTTCTAGCATTTGTTCCTTAGATGAACTGTGATGTATAGCAATGCAAGAAGAGAGATAATGTGAGATATTGCAGGTTTAATTTATACCAGAGATGTAAAGAGTACTAAAATAATTTATATGAGTTAATGTATAGTTAATTTGATGAAAATATGTACAAGTAAAGGTGCCAGTTTAAAGATGTAGTGCATAACAATACTTGACATACAAACTACCAACTAAAGTAAAAGTAAAAATTTGAAAAAAAATGTTAAGTGCCCCCAAAAACTACTCAATTATATTAACCCAAGTAAAGGTAATTTGTTACTTTAAACCTCTGGTTTATTCAGCAGCATTCTGCCATGATGAAGAATGATGCCTATATAAATACATGTAATGTTAATTAAATTTGAGTTGATGTTGATGAAAACATCAAAATATTTTCATGTTAAAACTTTAATGTAAATTTAAAGTTGAGTTGGAGACAGGCTGTAAGAAAGTCCTCTCTACAATGAAACTGTACGGAGAAGTTAAATCTTGAAGTCAGTATTCAGCTCTGTTTCTGATGTTGAGTGGAAAACATTACAGAGGCATAAAATCCAGGAGTTAATTTACTCATAATACCGTTGACACCTCACTTACACGGAACCATTCAGATCTTTTGCGTCTTTTCCAAGATATTTAACTATCAAAAACTCCTTACTCGAACAGACAACAAGTGGAAAACTTAATAAGTTGAATGTTTAGCACTTATTCAGTGTATCAGCAGCTTTTAGTGGCAGCATGTACTTCACACATATCTGATCACAAAATTTTCTTTAAAATTCATGATCCCAAACACATAAAAGTAGAAACAATGCTTAACTTAAGTTTTCTTGATAATTCTGAGACACAATATCTTAAAAAGCTTAAACTGTGTCTTAACACTCTTTGATTTCAAACAGGCTAATTGAATGAACAAGTCTTTTACATTTGAATATGTGTTATTTCTCTACCTTGAGATTAAAAAACATATGCTTGAACTCATTTCTCACTTTGTCGTGATCTTTAATGTCTCTATGTTACTTTTATGTTGTGAACAGCAGTCTCTTCCTGTGGTCATGAACGATTAAGTTTTCTTCAAACATACGGTCTCTGCTCTGTCCTTTCTTGTTCAGCTAAGATCTGAGATAAGTCTGGTTCTGCTCAAAGCTGTTTAATGGTCTGAGACTTTTGTTTACACGGTCGTTTACAACAATACTTAACTTACACAGAAACTTTTCCTGGTAAAACTATTTCTAAGTGTGTTCACAGCAGGGGAACAAGGAGAGGCCAAGGTCACCATGTTTTAGTGAATGCTTTCCAAGCGTTGTTGTAGGCAGGTTTCAGCTGTATGTGTGCTAATATTTACCAACATATAAAAGATTATTCAAGTTTCAAATAACTAAAAAGAAGGAAAAAAAAAATCTAGCGTTTAGTTTTGAGCATTTCTCTCTTTATTCATTTCTGTTACAAATCATTCAGTCTATGACGAAGTGGTGTAATACAGACTTCTGCATGGTCACAGCAGAATTCTTAGAGCTATTAAAGGGACTCACTGAAGACCTTAAACCCCCTTAGATCCTCCAGTTCAGCAAAAGTGCACTCTTCAGCTATCTACACTCAATTGGAGGTAAATTCACTCATTGGCGTCTGTACCTTTTCATTTCACTGAACAGTCTCTTCCTTTTCCTACAGAAATAGTTGGTGCAGTAGTAGCTACGGTTGGTGCTTAGACTTAATTTATTCTACTTTAACCTTGAATGCTGTTGACATTTTAATGCACGAACCAGTGCGATCACAGTCTAATGTGACATTGCTAGAAGCTACACAGGAAAGCACGAGTCATAAGACAAAGTCAGATTCTTTTTCTGAGTTATTCTCAATGTATGATAAAATATTTCAAACATGGCAAAGAAAAAACACATTAAACATTGATCTCTCCTGGTGCTCTTGAGGGAATCACCTAACTTTTCCCTTAGCAGTTGTTAGTATCATTCTTCCAATTTTTATAGTTGATAGTCATCCTAACTGCACATGCTTGAGTTAAACCTGTGGACTCCAACTGTTACGTAATTTTTAAGTAGTGCAATTGTTAATTGAAACATGCAGGGGTCATTTTTGTTACATCATGATTGGAACCGTCATTATTGTATAGAGATATATATGTCTGTATTTGTTATTTTTCTTTTTCACCTCCCTCTATCACTCTCAGGGTTGTAGAAGAAAGGTAGATTGGTAGGTGAGTAGGATGGTTGAAACTGCGTTCACACTCATTAAACATAGATAATGTTCTTGCCTGTCTATCGCTGTTGGCAGTCCTGTATTAAAAGATACTACATGTATCAAACTGAGGCCTCTTAGACCCTTTTTTCCTCCCACTTATGGTTTTCTGGTCTATCACTGACTTATCTTCACTGAATTAAGGTGTAAAAGTTCATACATATAACTATAAATAAACTTAAATGCTATGAAAAGTTGTTTCAGCACAGAGCATTTTCTACTTACACCCTTCAATAGTAGGTAGATAATAACACAAGCAGGATGTTTTAAAGTTTTGAATCAGAGAGAATATAGGATTTGAAATGACCAAAAAGAAGAAAAGGGGGCTTTGTGTTCATTCAGCGGTTTCAGTCAGACTGGTGCTGTGTGTCAAATACAATACTTCTGAAAGTACACTTAAATGAAGTACACTGTGCTCACAAAGTCTGTCAGGGTAGTGTTGTGTCAAATCAAACACTGTAACTTCACATATACAAGAAATGGCATTTCACAATCGTTCACAAGTATTATCTGCTATTCATTACATAAATCGAAATACACAAAAAAAGAAAAAAAAACAACTATTATTTGATCCGTTCCCACCCCTCCCTCTTTGGGACCAAGATGGGGACCACTGAGGACGAGACGTGTCCACACTCAACTTTTTGACTGTTTTAGTTGTGCTTGTTGAGAATTCAAAGTGCACTATGATTTTCCACACTATCAGTGTGAATGCACTTCTGCACTCAATGCTGTAAGTGACAGTGCAGGAGTATGTGATTTAGGACACTGTCTATGTTTACTAAGCTGAACACTCAACATTTTGAAGCTTTGGTTTTGTTGGTGCACAAAAAGTCGGAAAAGAAGTTTCTGATTGTGTTGGGGCCAGTGAGGTATGAAATGGGCTCAGCGCAGACACAAGGTGTTGCATCAAGTTGCCTCCATACCAGTGTTCTCAAAAAAACATCTAAAATTCATGAAAAGCAGACTCTTGTTAGATTATTTACAGTTGTACACAAAAGTGACCTCACAGGTACCTTGAAGGCACCAACAAAGTAACAATCCAGCTGGCATGTAGCTGAACCCTTTGAAGTGATAACACCTCACTCATGAGACTTTCTCTTACATCAGGAGTGTCTTTGATCACTGATTCTTTTGAACAAGCGCTAAATTTGTAGAGAGGCCAATTAGGTAGCATGACCATAATCTCATTTGTACCATCAGAGTGTATTGACAAAAACATTAGGTTTTATGTCAGGAAAAAAAATGTTACACTCCAAACATGACATGCAGCACTGCTTATGTTGACTTCTAACAATCAGATTAACAGCCGGATAAGAATGAAACGACTTCATCTTAATGTCTCATTTAGGGCATAAAAAGTGAAGCAAAACTGATATAAAGTTCAGTCGTTCTTAAAGTGGAGGCAGGAAACCACAGAGAGGAAGCTGCAAAAAGTTCCAGAGTTCATTCATCATTGAAAAAAATGAACTAAAAAAACGTTATTTACTTTTTTTTTGTTTGTTTGTGTTTGTTTGTATTTTTTCCACTGATGTATTAGTACATACTCATGGTATAAGACTCTAGTTTCTCGTGCTGCCCTGGTGGGGGCTGTGGGCAGAGGAGTTTGCTGGAAGAGATACTGGTGTTTTACTGGAAGCTTTAAAACAAAGTGTGCAGTTTATTATGAATTTTTTTTTTTTTTTTTTTTTTTGCTTACACAATAGTTTGCAGATGCAGCTACTACAGTCTGTTTTTTTTAATGAACTGATGACAAAAAAAAAAGGCCTTTTTAAACTCAAACTGAACTCAAATTGGTGTTATTTGGATAAATACACAACACATCTTACCAGGAACGCTTTAGGAGTCAAAAGAAAATAGTTTGACTCTTCAGTCAGAACAATGTTAACCTGACTGAAGAGAGACTCAACATAAAGTAATGGCTACTGTGTGTTATATCTTGTGCTTCTCTCTGCGTAAGAAAGATCTCCACTAAAACGGAAATATCCACATTTTTTCTGAACTTTTGTGTATCTAACTCTAAGTTACATGGTTCATGGTTGGACTAGTCAACCATGAAAAACAGGTTAAAGCAACAATGAAGAAGTGTCTTGCAAAACGTTTAACAGTTTATTGAAATCTCTTGACAGAATCGAACAGGATGCAGGACAGGGTTTGAAAAATATTCAGTTCAGACTGTGACCTCTGTTGAGAAAGAAATTAGACTTGTGAGGATCTGCTCATACACTTCATTATGGAGATCTGATGATTGAGATGTGGATGGGTTTTACTCCAAAATAAAGACATTAAAACAAGGAATAATAACCTACCACTTGTTCCTTTTGTCTTTGCTGCGCTGCCGGCATCTTTGATTTTTACTCTCCATGTGAACCACAGGTTGCTCATAAGCATTGATTTGCCTCCTCCTGAAGCAGATCTAGGACCCAGATCTTATTTTCTTTTCAAACAACAAAAGACGATTCAATGATTTAGTTCACTTTGCTTTCAAAAAACTCATCCTCAGTACCACGAAACAAGCACCAGTCAACTAGAAAAGGGATGACATTGGTTTTGGGCATAGAAATGTAAATAACACAAAGAATATCGCACCTTGGTGAGTGGTAGATATCCTGTACAGAAACTTGAATTAGTTGCTTGTTGTGGAGGTCTTTCTCAAACTGGAAAATAGAAGCTTTGATGATTCAGAGTAGTACTGATAAAATTGGGGACAGCCTGAATATATCCGATGATGAATAATACACAGGTTTGCAAGTGATTTACATTCAAAGACCTGGGCTCAGTACGGAGCAACAGGGTTAGTATAGTAACTGGGGCCATAAGAACTGGGCTGCTGAATCCCATCATCAGGGACAGGATAGTTGCTCTGTTGCGATGGATACTGTGGTTGCCATTGGTTGGTGAGGTGCTGTCCATGACTGGGATAATGAGAGCCTTGCCCAGGATGGAAGGACGGTTTCTGTTGGCCCAAGTTTGTCTGAGCAGTGCCAGAATTTCCTCCCACTGCTGGACCGTAGTTAACGTATGCATTAGGAGAATTAGACGGTTGTGATTGCTCTGTTTCCACTGGTGCTTGATAATAAGATGCATACTGGCCTGCACCACTGTCCACAACAGGAGCTTGATTGTAGATTGGCATATTTACTTGATTGTTTGGGTGTGTTTCTGCTTCATTACCCCCTGAATAATAGTTTGGTGTTGGAGCTGCGGAGTTGCTGTACTGTCCGCCATCATCATAAGTCACATCATCCATATTGATAAGAAGTTTTGTATAACTGGGTTTTCCACTTAGTTGCTGTCTGTTGTTGTACTGATCAGAAAGCCCCATTTGGGTTTGATAACCGGTCGATGGACTCTGGTAATTTGACGTAAGGTCAGATGTAGTGGGATGATTGGGCAACAGTCCATGTCCACTGTGATGACTGATGTGCTGATATGTGGAATCTGTCTGCTCCACGTTGCCTTTTCCATAATAATTACTTGTAGCAGCATTCCCGTCATAATAACCAGGTGATGGAATATCATAGCGGGGTTGATCAACAACAGGAGATGAAGGATGTGATGCAGTCTGGATATTCTGACTGAGACCATATGTTGCTTGGACCTGGCTGTGGTCATATTTCTCAGGAGGTGATGTGAGCTGAGGACTGACTGGCTGCAGGGTTTGAGGCAGGGCATAGTTGTTACCACTGGCTGTTTGACCAGGACCGTAATATCCACTTGGAGCACTTTCATACTGCAATGGTGACTGAGGGATATTTGTTGCATCAGGAGACGGTGTTTGAACAACTTTGCTGTTACCATGGTCATTTTTAGTAGACTGTGTTTGGGGACTGTAATAACCACTGTAAATATGATCAGATTGTTGAGGATATTGCACAGTTTGTTGAGCTGACTGACTACTTGGTTCAGCTAAAAATGCGAGCTGACTTAGTGGTCCAGGTGGAAAGGTGACCAGTTTGCTGTCAATAGACTGTGTGTGTATCGGTTCATAAGCAAGATGTTGTGTTGGTTGCTGGACGGAGGCAGAATTTAAGAGGACCCATTCAGATCCACCCTTGTCTGGATTTGATTGTGGACTTGGATTGACAACTTTAGTGCTGGAGGAGGACGGTGAAGGAGGGGGAAGAGGGACAGTTAAGTTGAGCTGAAAGCTTGGCTTAGTAACATCATGAGAACTTTTTCCATCATTTGGGTTTTTAGTTGAAGCTTTTTCATCAGATCCAGTCAGGCTGTTGAAACCAGTGTAAAGTTGAACATTAGTCGGCCTGTATAGCTCATCTCCCCCACCGCTGCTCAAACTGGAGCCTTTGATGCTTGAATCCTTCTCTTTTTTTTGGCCTGGGAAGTTGGCAAAAGGAAGTTTCAGGTTGATTTCAAAGCTCCTGGGCTTGGACAACAGATGGTTTTTCTGTAGTGCAGTCAGGGTTGGAGACATTTCCTGAACCATTGTGGTGCCAGACCATGGTTGATACGGGTTTAGAATCGAATGAGATGGATGCAGCTGATTTTGTATTGGAGCAAAGCTGCGGGGCTCCAAAGGACTTTCCTCGAGCTCTGTCATGGGTATGACCTGAACCTGATCACTGGTGTTGGACGTTTCTGCGGCCTGCCTTAGAGCACGGATGAAATGGAGGGGCCGACGATTCCCATAACCATATCCATCTTGTTGTTTCTCTCTTTCAACTCGCCAGGATTCAGGGGATGTGGAACTTCTTCCTATGACAAACAGAGAAAAATAATGAAGGGTGATAAATACTTAATGAAGGAGATTCACTCTTTTTCTTTTACAATAAAAAGTAAAGAGAGTACAAAACTAACATAACACTATCGACCCATGAAACAAACTCAGAAAATGAGTGTATTCAAACTTTGAAGAGCAGCTCCTCTGCTGTGTTAGTCCCAAAGCTGGCATAAGCTTTTACTCTACAGGAAAAACTGGCTTCCAATACAAACTGCAGGACACATACTCTAAAATATTAAGTACATTGGTCAAAATTTGTCCCCATCTGTCCTGCAGCATTTTTCACCCAAGCGAAAATAAGCTCAAATTTCCAGAAACAGAAATAAAAGAGCACTGTTAAGATTTATATGGAATTTCTGAAATAGGTGAGATAAAAAGAAGGTCACAGGATTGAATTAGAGATTTTATATAACAATTGTGTGAACATGATGAATAATCTTGGTTTCATTTTTGAGTTGGCAATTGTAAACACGCAAAAATTATTGAGTCCATGGCCAATTTTAACAGAATTTAAAACTGTTGTATATGTTAGAAGGTTTTTTATACACAACTTTGAGAACAACAGGTGAAGCAACTATTTTTACCTCAACTATTGAAACAACCTCAAGAGCTTGCTTCTGTTACTTGGGGAATAAAATGTGTTTACTGCACTTATATGGACATGTATAAATGTATCTGAATTGTCTAGATCAATGAGAAAACCTGTAAATGTGTTGGTGCTGACAGCTTATTGTACTTTCTAGTAATCTACAAGAGAGAGTATTTTCATTCCTTTTGTTAACATGTAGACGTACAGTATTTGATCTCTCTGTAGCTGTGTTTCTTTACAAAGCTGGAAAATCAACTGTACTGAAGGACGGGAAAAGCCTTCAATCAGGCACGGGCACAACACTATTTTTGTTTGTTTTACTACCCACACCCTTGACGTTTTGATGGAGGAAATTGTAACATGATTGACAAACCAACCTATATAAAACAATTTTCTTCACAATAGATGTTTCTGATGTAAATACTGCTTATGTTTTTATGGTGAAAGATGCATATGGAAACTGATGATGTGCTTGAATGGAAATGAGATGTGTGGGCATGGATCATAAGGAAGCCAATGTTTAGCTGGAGAGGATCAGCCAGACATTAATATCAATTAAAATTGATCTATAAGAGGTCTGAGCTCTTAAGAACAACTTTTTGAATCGCAAATCACATTCACCAAGACAAAGTCTGAAAATGAATATTTAACATCAACTAGTCACATTAGCTGTTCATACCACAGTTCTTTATTCAAAGACATGTTATTAGCACTGGTGGGGAAAATTGTACACTTTGAGATAATGACATCCAATTTCTCTTTAAAAACATGGAGGATTTTCAGTCCTCAGATCCGTGCAACACTACACCACACCAGAGATCCCAGAGTCTCTCAGAGAAAAGTCAAACAAAGTCATTTATGAAACAGACTCACCTCTTGGGAAAGCTGAAGAATAGTTCAGCTCTTTCAGCAAGAAAACCAGGAACACTCTGAGGAAGAACAAAACTTGGTATCAAATATTTATCACAGAGGAGAGCATCGTATACAACGCTGAGGTTTTCTCTGCAAAGTCTTGAAGAGTCGGGCACCACAGCTGAAAATATTCTGACTCACCTTCTAAACAGGAACTTTAAGCTCATGACTGCGGCAGCTGCTTCAACAGTCTGTTCCTGACAAACCCTCAGCCACTGAGGCTGAGCTGGACTCTGATCGCAGATCTGCTCTGTGAGGTCTGGATCAGAGGAGCTGCTCTCTCTCAGGGGCTGAATTTTTCCTAATTCAAAAGGACAAAACACCTGTTGATCCAGCCAAAATGAGGAGCTGAGGCACTCAGGAAGACACACTGATGACACGCTGCTCCACACAGGTGAGATCACTTGGTGTGATTGTCCTGGCTCTGTGTTCCTCTCTGTACCAGCAGAACGTGAGCTTCAGGGGTAATGCTCATTTTTTTCCCTGTGAACTTCTGCTTTACAGGTAAGAAGCATTTTTGTTTTTGCTTTAACCCTTAAATTAAAAACTGGGACATGTGTAGGCCCTGATGTACTCACTTCTTGAATATTTACTGCTGATTTATTTTGTTTTTCCACTGTCTCTCTGCCTCTTTTCATTAGTTTGCACATAATGTTTCCATACAATTGGTGTCAATGTTGTCTTAGATTTTCTTCCCTTGAGAACATTAAAACAAAACCCAGCTCTTGATAGAAAGTACTGTCTTAAGCTCATGTTTGCTGTGGCTTCTGTCAAGATACAACAATAAGATTTACAATAATAAATCAATATTAGTGATCTGAATAAAAGTTATCGATTTGCAAAGATGACAGTGTTTCCTCAGGTGCTGGTTTGGCTCCACATGAGGGTGATTTTGGTACATATTAGTGTAGGAGTAAGGAGGAAGAGTAAAGTTGTCCTGTTTACTAATGCTGCTGGAGTTTGATGTTTTTTAGACCTCTTATTTCTGTGCACCTTGTCAGTCCGTTAAATTGTGCCAAAATCCCCAACATTGATTTTCCATCCAGAATAATTGAGAGTGTGTCATGCTCCATTTTTTCTCCATTTGACTGTCTCCCCCAAGCTGTCATGGCAAGTGGAGACAAAAGGCCCAAATCTAGAGGAAATGATTGTATTTAAGTGTTTTGTTCTTTGGGTAATGAGCTTAGCGTTCTTGTTAGACCGGCATCTCTGTTTTATTTTAATCCTGTTGGTCACTTCCCCATAACAAACCATGTTTATAGAGAGGATCAGGATTGAACAAGCCTTTGCCTTTGATGAGAAATACATTCGAGCTGCTTTTGGTAAAAATAAGACCTTGTACATCCAGCCATTGATTTCATTTACAGAGGTAATCTTCAGCACTAATAATTTTCTCCATCTATTTATCCAAACAGCTTGATTTGTTCTGACTCTGAAATGTTCAGAATGATTCAGATCCATATAAATATTCATTTTTGTGACCTATTTGCCCCAATCTATGAAGCTTCTTTTATAGAAATCATATTTTAATGCCAAAATTAACTAAATAAATACTGCTCTGCTTCTCCCGGTTCTTTACTGCCTTTGTGACTCAGTCTTTATCACCAATGAAGGCTTTAACCTGGATTTATGTCAAAAATCTAAATAATATCTTCAAATGAAAAATAAATATGTCACATCAGGGCTTAAAACCTGGGATGTTTCATTTGAGACGCTTTGTTAAGCTTCGTGGATTTATCTGAGGGAAGAGAAAACACTGCTCAGCCTCATGGTCTATTGTCAGCTCCATTCTTTCCACATCTCTCTCAGAGTGACGGCTTTGCATGCTTTCTACTGCATGGCTTTTAATAGGAAATAATGTTCAAGCATTTGAAAGCCTGACAGCGGTCCTCACAGCTCCCAGACATGCCTTGAGATGTCATGAAACCACATTTGCATGCACGCTAGCCCAAAACTCTGTGTTTGGTAAACGAGTCACAACATGACGAGCCAGTGGAGCATTAAAGATTGAACCGCCGGTCAGGCTTTTCTACTCCGATGAGCTGAGCACTACCCGTTCTGGCCTAATGAAGATTGATCACCTCAAGGTGTTCACTTGTTTATTTGTATTTATTTATTTAATTGTTTGTTTGTTTACTCCCAAGGGTGTGAGGCAGAGGGGTTGGTGACGATGCAGGGATGACTACTTGGTTGATTAAAGAGATTGATTTGAGCAAACAGAATTGTTTTCATGGCTACAGGTGGAGCCTGACGTTCAGTCCCCCCCTGGAGAGCAACTGTGACTAATAGAGAAACAGCAGAAATGCATTTTGATAGAAATTACCATACCCTGGGATTCACTGCAGTTCTTCAGTGCAGCCTTTCATAGGGTCTGTCTGAAAGTTGTGGCAATAGTGAACCAGTTATGGCCCCATCCTGTCAGAGGGAGAAGACAAAGATGGACTAAATATTCCTAATAGAAACAAAATAATGCAAAACACAGTCACAATGTCATTTCATATCATCTTCTCAGTAAAAATTAAAGGTGATTTATATATTTGTTTTTTTATTTCTGACTTAAGACTTGCTCAGTGAATGGGAAGTGCAGACTGGGCGTATTAAGTCCCTTTCAAACAAGCACTGCTGAAAATATCAAAACATTGGGCCTCACTCACTAACAGTACAGATGCAAGGTTATATGCTGAAACTGTGCGCTGAACCAGGGGTGTCCTGATCCAATAATGATACTCAACATTGGTCTGATTGCAGCAAAGAAAGAAAACCAAATGTAGTATCAGATTATTTTAGCATGCATCTAAACTCTTTGATATACACACTACAGAGCTCACTTGATCACAACTATTTACTGATTATTTGTTTTCTGCTTTTTATTGGAGTGACCTTTATTTTTAAATTGGAGCCATAGACTCTTAACCTTGAAGCCATGAGACAGTATGAGGCCTTAAAGTCTTTAAATTCTATTACCACCTCTTTAAACCCTATCCTTGATGATTCGACTCCACTACTCTGAATAAAAGTACACAAATGACGCTGCTCATTATCAGTCAAAAACTCCTTAAAATGTCCTATATTGTAATATCAAGGAATATTTTAGGCTTCTGTATTTTGCTCATTTGCTCCTAGAAATATGACTGTAGTTTGTAATTAAAGTGCCAAACTTGTCAATTTGCTTTTTGTTGCAGAAATGAACTTCAGCTTGAGATTAACAGACGCTGTGTGTGAAAGGCTTTTAGTATCGAGGCACTGACACCATGATTCACAGCAGGCTGATTATTCATGCACAGGTAAATAAATGTAAATCAGCTGTTTTTTTTCTTGATGTAGTGCAGGTTAAACTAAAGCTCCTTATGTTTTCTTTATCTCTTTATCAGCTAACGGGAGCTCAGCACTCATTTGTCTGGCCTTTAGCCTCCCTTTAATATGTATTCCCCTCCTTACCTGCTCCTGATTGATTCCTCGGTGCTTTGTGTCATTACGCTGTAGATGAATGATGTTGTTTGCCTCCATGACAACCAGTCAATACCTCATTTTGTTTTATTTGCCTCATGCTGTGTGGATGCTGGCCTTTGTGTGGTTTCTGTTAAGAGTTGTAAAGACTTCTCAGCTAACTGTTCCTCTGCTCACAGCCTTCCCTCATATTGTGTTTCTAATTAATGCTGCTTTGTCTCCATGTATGTGAAACACTGCACATACATGAAGGCAGCAGTGTGCTTCATTGAGAGAGACAGTGTGTGTGTGTGTGTGTGTGTGTGTGTGTGTGCGCAGCTTGAGTAATGATGACAGAGAGCCACCTGTCAGAGCGTGAGCTCTTTTACAATGTCATTTCACACTGAATGAGTAATCAGGTCAGCAGTGTGTGAATCCAAAGTCTGCGAAATTAAAAACTTTAGTTTTGAATGTTAAGTATCCTTTAAAAGAGAAGCTGGAATCACATGTGTAGAAAATGAGATTTCTTGGGACATCTGTCCAACAGGGAGTCTGCAAAGTTGACAGGAAATCCAAAGTTCACTCTTTAAGATAAACCATAATGGTGCTGTCTTTCTCATGACATGTTTTTCTTCATCCAAGCAGATATGAACATAATATGTGAAATTATAAAGTTTAAATAGAGGATTGTGAGGATTTATCTTTAAATGAGAGGGTGCTCACCGCAGTAACACATGTATTTGCTATACCTGTTTAAATGTCCACTAAACCTTAAAAAATCTTAACTTCTCACACAGTTTTTAATGTGAGAAAGAAGAAACTACGAAGAAGCCTTAAGTCTTTTCATTTTAAAAGGAGTAGTGAACCCTTCAAAGAAATGAAGAGCAGCAGGGTGGGCCATAAGTTTCCATACATAAGAAAAATAGACATTTTATGTTGGACAACTGTCTTTATTTTTACAGGTTGAGTGTTAAGTTTCCATGCATAGAAAAATGTATAACCTGTATATTTTTTCAATATTTCAGATATCCTATAAGATGCGTTTGATTATCTTTGGGGGCACTTGAAGGCCATGGTGTATCAGGTGAAGATATGAGACATAAATCATCTCAAGCAACATATCACCAACACTTTTACAAGCAGAACTTCAACTATGCTAATGGAAGTTCATCAACAGTGGAACACATGTATTAATATGTGTTTTTGAAACAATGGCAAGAGCCCATCATATGATTAAAAAAGGTTGTCCAGCATGAAAATGTTTATTTTTCCTACGTATGGAAACTTATAGCCCACCGAGTGGATTAAAGAACAAGGAGAGAGGGAACCCAGTCAAAAAAAGCCGAACCAGACTTATAAAGAAAACCAGGACACCAGGTTTTAGTCTGAAGTGTGAACACTCTGAATTTAAAACTGTAATTTATTCATCTTTATTGTTCTTATTTTATTTTCTTACAGTAGTGCTGTGACACTGGTCTCAAAGCTCTCTGGCCTCATTCCAACGCTTCTCAAGTGCAGGTTGTGATGGATTAAATGTTGCTGTTTGGACAATTATTCAAGAGAACAAAAAGTCGTCCAAAAGTGGCAGCTACAAAACCCAATCTACAAGGTTTGTTAAAAATTTCAAGTACTCCCTCAATATGATTTATTAATAAATTTTGTTATTACTACTTCCTCCAGAATTAATGATTTCAATCTCTATCCCCTTTTTTTTTTTTTTTACAGTTATGTGGTTTTATTGGTGAAGACCCTTTTCCCATTTGTGGGGCAGGAAGAGCAGGAGGCTGGAACCATAATCTGGGATTACAGGAATCTTTGAACAACCATTTCCCTGAAGACGTCACTGCACGTGAGTATTTCAAAGATGTCTTTGAGTGAGAGGGCCAGCACAGTTTTGTCATTTCCCTCCCTCTACTTTGGTGACTGTTATACTTTTCCTGAACATTCACATCATATCAAACATGGCACAGTTCCTCCCTGTTGTTGACATAGATACTGTCACAGAACTGTGGAGACAGACTTGTTGAATTTGAGTGATTTTTCTGACTTGGATCTCAGAAATGGTGATTGTAGGATTTTAGACCCTGAGGGCTGTTTACACCACCACTGCTATCTCATGGAAAGGTTTATTTGAAACAATTCAGAAAAGTTGGACGATTCAAGGTGTTCACCAAAAAACCCTCTCCTTGTCTCGGGTAATTGGGTTGCTGAATGGGGTTAAAAAATGTGGGTCATGTAAAGTGAAAACAGGGCAGAACTAGAGCATGGTTTAGAGACATCTCTTGTTTTGTGTGCCAATAGTAAATAAAGTTATATTTCAGTGTAAAAACAGAAGACTTGGAATTTATAATTTTCATCAAGACTATTCCCTTGGTGCAGTGGTTAGCATTGTTGCCCCAGAGTAAGAAGGTCATCATTTCATTTCTCTGGTGTGCAGGTGTGAATGTGCGCATCAAAGGTTGTCTGTCTGTCAGTCCTGCGATTGACTGGTGACCAGTCTAATGATAACTCTGCCTCTCACCTGAAGACACCTCGAACAGGCTCCAGCCACCTTTGACCCCAAACAGGATTAGTGGTAGAAAATAAATGAAGATGAATTTTTGTCCTCAAAACCTAGATCTATCTTAGAACTTCTAATCATTCTTTTTCATTTCAAACATGGCCAAAAACAGTCAAAATACTGTCATGCATCAAATCTTCTCACATGTAAATCCAGTAACAGAGCCACATACTGGAAGTCACTGCTGTCTTTTGATCCACTGTCTGTTATTATTGTAGTCTATCCAAATAATTTTCAAAGCTGCTCCATGTGAGGATGGTGAGGGAATGGTTGGTTACAGCACATATGTAGGTTTTATCACACCTCTGTGTGCTGTGAAAGATGGTTTAGGTGTGATAGTAAGCTCAAGCAGCTCATTTGATCCATTGTCTGCCACCCCAGATGCTGCTGCTGTAAAATAAGTTTGACATCATATAAAAGGCTTTGAATTCAGCTTTGTGTGGGGATGATCTTGTGTTATCAGATTATTTTGGGAAACTCAATGAAAGTGTTACTTTCATGTGTGGTAGCAGCATGTAAGACATCACAGCTGGCTCTTCTTCCTGAACTCATGTGGGGATTTTTTCCTCGTTACGATGATGGTGATGTTAGTATCCAGGCAGTGTGCTGTTCCTGTAGAGAACAATCGCCTAGCTACAGCATGCTGTCAACCTTTTACATCATCATTCAGCTCGTGTTAGTAACAGATGTGTTCAAAGTCTTATATTGTTCAGACAAACACACAGATCCTGAACCTGGTCATAATTATACAATCACTCTCAAAATCCTGAAATGTTTCCATGAAGCTCCTCAGTATACCTTATGCTAAAACCTGATCAGGGGGGAGTCTTTAATGGTACCCAGAATTAGATCAGTGCAGTGAGGCTGTAGTTTCTGTTTACTGGTGAAGACTGTCTCCACTTTGAACTGAACTCAAATCCCATTTTTACTCCAAAGTGTATAAATAGTTACTCTGTGAGCATTTTAGAGAAATACATGAATAAGCAGTTGTCAAAATTGAACTTTTAAAAGTTACAGAAAGACACTTTAACCACAGCACGTCCAGTGGTCATGAATATATCAACAAAGTTTGGAACTGCAGTAGTTTGCCAATAACAGGATATTTCCCTTAAAGTCTTCTGACCTAATGCTAAATGAGAAGAGATTTGCTCCTGATCAAAACCTGAAGAACACTTGAAAAACAGCATTAAATTATCTTTTAGACTGTTGGATCTTACTGAGGCTGTAAGTACGTTCAAAAAGAGAGCTTTTTAGCCTTTGCCATCAGGAGGTCATGACAGTGTGAATAACTGACAGAAAATAATTTTGAATCCACAGTTTGGACAGATAGTTTTTTAAAGGCTGTGGTCCTAAATTTAGTTGGGTTCTTAATGTGTGCGGCATCTTAAACAAGAATTGTTTCATTTTATACTGAAATGTTCATACATACATTTATTGAAGTTTATATAATTTGCTTGAGTGGGGACTATTTTGGAAAAGTACCATTATGAAGTCAATAAGATTGTCATTGTTGATTTGGAATATTCCAGATCTTGGGCAGTACAGATGCTACAAACAAGGTGTGAGCAAATAATTTGTTTTCATCTTGTATTCCTGACAGAGGTTCACAGTTGTACATAGACCTATTACCCCAGTAGAGACGGCAGCATATAGCTTCAAAAATCAATTTCTGTTTCAGAGCAGCTTGATGTATTCAGTGTGTAACCCTTTAATAAACTGAACAAATGAGCAGATCTTGATTCCTGCTAGATATGTTGCCAGGTTTTAACCAGCTTGTAACCTTGGGAACTCAACAAATAAAAGTCAAATGTGTCGAGGTAAAACTTGATTCCCATAAATATACACATTTGGCCCTGAGTTTGTGGGATATGATTTATGGATCGACATTCATGTCAGATATCTCACTCTGCCTGGAAGAGAGAAAATCAATAAAATATGGACTCACTTAGAGATTGTACCCCTTATGAAACCGTGTGTGTGTGTGTGTGTGTGTGTCCTTATTGAGTTGGATTGTATTCAGGACTAATGAACATTTATTAATCATTAGCTGCCTGCAGGCCTTATGGTGTTAGAATGAGCTTTGCTTTTTACTCTTTTCTGGTGCATTAATGCTCGTTAACTGAGATGACCTAAAACTTGTCCAGGTTGATTAAGTTTCATGTCTGTTAGATGGCAACTGAAAAGTATTTCAATGAATCAGATGGAAAGGTTTGGATTTTGTCCCAAAAGACTCCTGATTGCCTTGATTTCCAACTCCTAATGACTTCTGAGGCGCTGTTTCATCTGTTGTTTCTTTGAGCAGCCACAGGGAGGCAGAGGATCAACACAGCTGGACTCTTATTACAAGTGTGTGGATGAGATGCTAGTTGTGGTTTTGTCTTCTGTGAATCCACAGCAGCTTATACCATAAAGTCGTTTCCTCTTCTGTCTTGTTCATGTGAATTCAGCTTTTTATCTTTCCTTTCACTTACCCTATCTATTTCGATTAATAATGAGTATATAGAGTCAAAACAGTGGATCTGTATGTTATTCAACCATTTGTGCTTGCTGTAAGTGCTTTTTTTTAACATTTTAATAGGCAGTAAAAAGTTTCCTGTCATCTGAGGAAAATGATGATTCAAAGATTAGTTTAATGCAATCTGAGGCTACAGCTGCCTGACTGAGACGGATCAAGAGGAAATATTTCAATATTACAGGGTCATTAAACTCACTTATTTTGTAACTCTTCTCCAGCTGCAGCTGCGTGAAGAAAAGACTGTTTTAAGTCACAGAAAGAGGAAATTTATATAAAATGCACTTACTTCAGAAATAAGCCAGAACAGAATTATTCAGTCTGCTTCATCAACTTAAACAAATCTTAAGAATACTTTCTTTTGAACGGGGAAACATCAATTCTCCCTAACTCCTAAGAGGAGTGTTTTTAAGTGTCACCCTGAGGTACATTAGCTATGACAAAGTGCTTCCACCGCAGGCTAATGTGCAAGCAAACATGGTAAAGTGACTCCTGGGGTCGATAGCAGCAGAATAATCAAGATGCTGAGCTTTATTCGCTGCCTCTTTGTGCCTCGGAGAGAAACAGCTTGCCATGTTTACACTTAGAGTACATATCAAGTAATTTATTGATGTTTCCTCACCTCTCTCATGACGCATAAGTCCTCCAGATATACCTTTCTGAAGACAGTCTCAAAGCTTGCATTTTTGTGTTACTGATTTGACACCGCTGCTGATCACGCTGGTCTGAAACATCATTTCATCTCTGAAGTTTTACACAAGTGATGGCGGAAATGAGTGTGTGTCTTTGTTTTCTGATTCGTTATGTAGTTCATGATCTGTCAAGTCTTATGACAAAAGAACCACAAATAACTCCCTGAATTATTGACGAGATCTTTCTGCTCTTGATCTATTTCTGCCCTATTTCTCAATCACAACTTCAATCACAAAAAATGAGTCTCTGTCTGCCAGCAATAAGCATTTTTTCATTCAATCAGTTCTGATTTCTTCTCATCTTGAGCTCATCCTTTATCAGTGGTCGATGTAAGAGAACAGGAAGGTACCGGTGGCTTGTTAGAAGCTGACTTTCTTGTCAGACGTCAGGGTGAAATGTAGAAGTTCTGGTATGAAACCAAACAGCTTTCTTGACTCAAAATGATGAGTAACCATAATTAAGTTATTAAAATATCCAGTTAGTGCGAGTACTTTTGAAGAAACAGTTAAATAATGAAGGAAGCTATCTTACTGTTTTGAGTAAGGCCTACTCGAATTGAGTAACTGCAAGGGCTTGAATTTCCCATTTTACACTTAAGTCCAGCAGGTGGCAGTATTACAAGGGAAAGTAGACTGAATGGATAGCGAAAGATGCAGGAATGCTCAGCCTTGATCATGCTCAGCGCACCAACACCAACTTTGCCAGTGCTAGTATGAACTGCACTGACAAGCCAGAGGGTTGCTGGTTCAAGTTCCCACGGGACCAAGATTGAGAACTGAGCAGATAGATGATAGTTAACACTGCGGGAGTGCTGTACAGTGTTTTGGACACAAGCATCCACGAAATGAAACCGTGAATTGTCAACCTAGGCTTTTCATTATGGCTAAGATTACTTAGCCATGCCTTAACAATAAACCCTCCCCCCAACAATTCATAACAATTGCTGTGAGACTTTGTATTTAAAGTGTGTTTTGGTATATTTTAAAAACAAGTTTATTGGAAAAAATTCATTGTTTATTTTACTTCAGAGTATTAAGCTCTCTGTCCTAAGTCACGAGTACATATGACAGAATATATCAAGTAGCTTCAGATGAAATAATTTTAGTTGCCTAAATCCAACTACAGGCAAAATATTAAAAAAAAAATATTCTGAAGTTAGTCCAGCACAAAAATCTGTTTTACTTTACAAATGTCTTGAGCCATACCTACTAAATTTTTTAAGGCAAACTGTTTGCATGCTTTGTATAAGTAAAATTTATGAATTGGGCTTTACAGTGTAAACCCCAGCTAAAGCTCCAGTGACATACGATCATGATACTGCAGTAAAGATTACCCATAACCTTTTGACCCAGTTTGTAGAGATTATCTAGCTGAACATTAAGTGTGTAACAAATTTTGTCTGCTGCAGGGATCATTTCCAACCATTAATCAAGTACAGTGAAAGACTCCAATTGGCTTTTTGTCAAGAAATGAGGGTGTTGCTCTCTTCTTGGCTGTGCTACATAAATACTTAATCCCCAAGTCAGTGTGGGCACATCAGTAATCTTGCAAAAAAGCCTTGGGGAAAGAAAGAGTTCACTTACTTTAATGTATATAATTGCCACAATGAAGTATAGAGCTGCAATGTGCACGAAGGTCGACGAAGATTCCAGTTTTCCAATTTAACTACAATGTCATCTAACTCAGACTAACACATTATACTGGAATTGAGTCAGCCATGGACCTTTTCTGAAGTAACACATTTTTCCCTGGATTTTCTTGAGCCAGTAACAACTGAGTATAAACAGTCATTTATAATAAGATAATAAAGCGATGACGCACAATCAATTTAACAGTAATTCTTACTCTGTACTTAACACCTCATCTCACTTCATATCTGTAACTATGGAGCTATGGCTTAATGACTTGTTTCATAGCAACACCTGTGTGGAATTGACGAGAATATGTGTATTCATATCTATATATGGTTTTGATTACCCAACAGCAGGCAGAGGTAATTAGGTCATCTTTCTATTCAGACAGACATTGTGTTTCAGTTCAAGGCTAATTTTTGCTGCCAAGGGTAATACTTCCCACCAGAGCTGTTACACCTAACTGAATATCTATTTAATGGAATAAAGATCCAGTGCGCTGGGATTTGCATAGTCCCAATAATATTACGACTCAAGGCAGCTAAATTATTACTATCAAAAGATATGGCTTCTTTTTCCATAGAGGGTCATCGTTTGTTTGCTACATGAAGTCATCAATTTCACAATAGCACTCATGCATAAAAAACAACCATGATGTTCTCAGGTCATGTGAAAGTATTATGTTTCTACCCTTTAAACCCTTTGTTAAGATAATGATTCAATATGCAGTTGGACACAAGATCCATCCCCCTCATTTAATTTCAACATTTGGTGGAGAAACTAAATGAAGCCTGCTTTTTGACTGAAACTTCCTTTACCACTTTTAGTATCTTAGTATTTTACTCCAGGTATTTTAACACACAAAGCATGATATTTGCTCCACATGGATGAAAGGAAGCAACATTAAATGGTTGAGTACAAAAAGACCTTGAGAGGAGTTTGTTCTCTCCCACAGACTTCATGCAGCCTCACCGCTGTGTTGCTTTGGTTTACTTCATAGTGGAAGTTTCACTCTCCCTGTCGCACCATTGATTGTAAGTGACAGGTTCACAATTTTTCCTTCAGACTCCATGTTACATCATAAAATGTGGCAAGGATGAATAAGTTGCCACAACATCATAAGCGATGATCCTGCAGGTTCTGGAACAGTTTGTTATTCCTGCATTATTTTTTTTTTTTTTTTGGCAGGTTTTGCAGATCGTTGATCTTTCTTGTTGAACAAGAAATACACCAAAGCCCCTTTACTGTACAGCAAACTTTCAAACCTGCCAACACTCCTGATATCTGCGGGAGTCTCCAGCTTTTTATCCGTTCTCCACACTGCACTTCAGATTTGTGACTTCTCTCAAGTAACTCCTGATATAACATGTGAAGCTATAAACTGTATGGTGGACAGCATAGCTCTGCTTTTTACCTGCCGTTTGGTATCCCAAACGCACATCTGCGGTAGCAAACTTGGGTAGAAGAAGTTTGCATTGATTTACACTGTTTACAATATTGTTTTTTTTCACCCATTCCTCTTCTATTCTAATTGTCTGCCATTTCGTCCCCGCATTGTCGCCCCACAGTTTGAAATTTTCAGAGGAGTGCGACACAGAAAGTTTGAAAATGATCTCAGGAGAGGGTGACGCTTCAAAATAACATCATCCGTTAGCACAAATACTTATAAAAGTTTAATATTGGCAGGTATGGACATTGATGCTTAGCCCACTTTTTTCTTGCTCAGCAGGACACTTAAAGACGGAGCACCACAGGTGTGACTTTTGTCCCATGTAGGTTTCACCAAACTCAATTTCTCCTGTTTGAATAATAATAGAAAAACATGATGCAGTCTTTATTATTGAGAAAGTTTACATTTTGGTGAAAGGTAGAATGTCCAGTCGAACCCTACATTCCTGCTGTAAGATTAGCAATTTTTATTTTTTATTTTTTGGTGTGTGTCACATAATCAGCAAGATGGTATTACGGGTAGTGGTTCCTTTTAGAGACACCGAGAACTGTTTTGTTTTTGTTCAGTAAGTCATTTTAGCACAAGTGTCTTTTGGGACTTTCCCACTTATGGAGGCATCTTTGATAGTCTTATTTTTGTGGTTAAGTTGCCAAATATCAAGTGACATTAAAAACAAAGAGTGGAGCTTTGGGCATCATTACTTCCTTCTTAACCCTGACACAGCACACGGTGAAGAGTGCTGTCGGGGTATTAAGACAAAATGCTCCCTGTGATTGAAAGAAGGTCAAGAGAGAAACCCTAAGGACCAGAAACTGCACATGTGTGAGATTAGTGATGGTGTAAAGCTGCAAACCCAGCAGGAGAGAGCCACAGCCCTAGTTCAAGCAAGAAAATAAAACATCAAAGACAAAAAAATCATCTGGTTTTATTGAATTCTTTGTCAGAACAAGCAGATGGAGAAAAAAATATCTTAAAAAATTTACGGATTTCTGTCAAAGGTATAAATTAATCTGTTTGGACTCCTTAAAGCCTTCTGACTTACAAAGCATTGTACATGCAGAGAGCGAAGCACAGTTTCAGGGCTTACAAATATCAAACAAATATCAAGCAGTGCTTTAGCAGGATTGGATGGAGGCCAAAGAACAACAGACCTTTACACACCTCATCTTCTGCCTCCTGCCTTCTCCTCCACCACAGATGAGCTCCTCTCTGAAAAGCCAAGAGCTAATAGTTCGCAAACCGTGATGTGAAANGAGATTAAGTTAGATGAATGAGTAAAGAAACTCATTTACTCTTTAATCTTTTTGAAGAGTCTCGTGAGGCTTTCACGCCTTCTACACCTCAATTAACTGTGTGTCGTGTGCTTCGCCTTGGACCTCCATGCTTTCACTGAAGTTTCCAAACTTTCCTCGTGATCCCCAAAACTTTCAAGCCTGGCTTATAGTTGTTTGTCAGAATTAAGATCGTTCTGTCGGAGGAATTTATGAAATCCTTGACAGTGAAACATCAAAGAGCCGACTGATGCATTGGTAAAGATGGACTCTGATGTAACTCACTGAAGAAGTTGCTTATACTCCTCATAAATATGGCAATTTATTTCCCAAAGGAGACGGAGCGCAATGCATCAGGGTTTGTAAATCATGCCATAAAAATCAATGCCACGATTTACAGCTAGATGCTGTAGTATTATGAGAAAAGACAAGTCTGAAAAACCTTGAATATAGTTTGTCAGCATGTCTGTGGATTATTTAGTAACAAGTGTCTATCAGCCTTGTCAGACCAAGTGTCCCTTTATAAAAACTTTTTTTTTTCTTTGAAGACGAACTCCAAGCAGTGATCCACTACTTAAACTTTAATCTAAAAATGTTTTGTCTTGTTTTTAGCTAAAGAAAAACGTCATGTAATAAATATTGAGCCTAATTCATCATACAAGTCCAGAAAATATGTGTTATCAAAAAGCAGAAATGATGCATGTACTAAGTAAAAGAATAATGCTTTACAAATTGGAAAATCTCACTTGTTTAGTTGCTAGTTGTGAGGCATTATTTCAATTTAAACAAACTTGTCAAGTAAATTTTTCTTTCCCTGTCGACTTATTTTTACAGCATTTCAGTCTTTGTTTTTGTCTTTTTACACCTTATAATAAGACATTTATCTGGACCTGTCAGGTGAATGTGGTTCAAGTTAAGTCCAATGAGACATGTTTAACTACCAAAAAGACATAATCTTAGATTTCAGTTTTTGATTGGACACTGATTACTTTCTTTATTTACAGAAATATTAATTCAAAAACCCTCCATAGCCCACTTCATTCCTTCAAACCAATCTGTAATCACATTTTCTCTTCATTTCTCTGCACTCTTTCTTTTTTCCATCCTTCTGAATTCTTTTATTCCTCCTGGTTTTGTTCTTTTTTGTTTTGTTCTGGTAGATATAAACTCTGCTCTCCGTTTCTTTACCTTTTTGGTCGTGCTTTCTTTGCACACTGAAGCTCTCTGGCATTTTACTCTCATTTGCTACAGGATCAAAGTAAAGTAAGAGGCTTATTCAGTCAATACAGAGTCAAAGCAGAGGGATGGAGTGTTTTTAATTGGCGTAATTTCACTCTTTCTGCAATTATATGCTGTCTTTTTTTTTTTCTTTTTCACCCACATGTAGTTCATGACCATACCTGGTTAAATAATCCTTTTGAACATTTAGGTGTTATTGAATTGGGTTTCGACTCTTGTGATTGTTAAATTCAGGATGCATTCATAAATTATGTTTGGACATTTAGCTCAGAGCAAACAATCACTGACTAATGTGTCATATTTTCTTGCTGTGTTAATCCGTGTTCATTTGTCAGGCTAATCATTAGGAGCTGTCAGCGGCTGATTAGGGAGCTGTTTGCTGAATCAGACTGATAACGCTCTGGAGCAGAAGGTCAAAACTAAAATGCTGAATCAGCTCCGATGAGCTTGACTCTTTATTCAAACACAATGATTGTTTTGCTTTCAGGGACATGAACACAGTTGTTGTCCTCATTAACAGCAGAGTGTTGCTCCGAGGCCCGGGGTCCGGCTGGAAGACCCCTGCCACGCAGTAATAGACTCATTTGACTGAGACGTCACGGCTCAGAAGCATCAGTCCTTCTTGGCTGCAGTGTGACTGCTTCATTTAATCAGAGGAGTGTGGCTCCGTCATAAATCACAAGTTTCCTTTTAAGTTGACTTTTAAGAGACTTGATGGGAAGAACCAGAGCAAAACTGAAGTGTAATGAAATAAAGTGAACAGTCAGTGCAGACAGAAAAGAAGGAGTAAGGGGAAAACTTCCCCTATAGAGATTTACCTCAGACACTATAAAGAAGCTCAAAGGTGGAAAGGTGAGGAAAAAAAATACCCAAACCTGAAACCTTGGAGTCACAGAGAAATTGTGAAGCTTCCTCTCCTTCTCCCCTTTGCTCCTCCTCCAACTCCTCACTCTCACCTGGAGACAGAACCACTTACACTTTTACAAGAGTGACATGTCAGGGTGAAATGACTCATTCCCTCTGTTTATGATTATTTATTTATCCCCACTTTCAGCTCTGCTCATCTTTCTGCTTCTTACAAGTTGGAGTGCGCGACACAGAGTGCAGGGGGCAGACAGCTGCTGCCGCTCTCATTCTGTGTGAATGAATACACACACTTTGAGTCCATTCACCTTTAATGAGCTCCAGTGTACTCCGATGTGTTTCTTTCCACACTCACTCACACTTTTACAGTGGCCTATTACATCACAATTGGCTTTTTTCAACACTAGCTGCTTTAAAAAATTCTCGTGAACTTGGTGAAAGCCAGTTTCCAGTAAATTTAAGTTATTCTAAGATATCGTAATTGGTTTAGTAACGATGACCATTTCGATCTTTGATGCAATTTTCCTGTTCCTCTACCCTTCTTCCTTTTTTTTTCTCATACACCAACATCTGACAACTTTTAACCCCTTTTAAAACAGATCAATGAAACGGATCAGGATTAAAGACGGTGTTGAAAAAATCTTTAACCTCCTGTGTGCAGGTCTATGTGAATAACTGTGTTTGGTGAAATGTTGCCAACCTCTGCACACTGCACCGTTTATGACCCTGCAAACCATCTTCCCTCTGATTGGCTAGCCCACTGAAGGCTTTTAGGGTGATATCCTCATATGATGACCTCATCATCAGCAAGTCTCAGGAAAATCTTGTGATGCTCCAAGATGAGCTTACTGGGGTCTCTTCCTACTTTCACTCCCCCTTCCCCTTTTTTTCCCCTGGAACCTAAAACTCTGAGCCGTTCACAGACAGATTCAGAGATTTCTATGACATATGGAAGTTGTTTGAAAATCTGCACACAGTGGCTGCAGACAAACAGCACCATATCCATGTTTAAAAGATGAGGAAGCAGGAAAAAAAAACACTCTTTAAGTCATTGAATGCTTCATGCTTCATGCTAGTGCCTGGGGAAAAAGCATGAGATGCCAGAATTCTCAGTTTGCAAAAGGGCGCTGAGGCTGGTTGAGTTTGAGTGAATTTGCTGAGTTGTAACTTTGCAGAAGAATTCTTTTAATGAGCTGGTTACATAATTATCAGCTGAAATCCTCACCACACCAGAAACCAGCAGGAAAAAGAAACCAGATCTGTGTAAAAAGATGATCTATTTTTGTAAAAAGTTCTCTTACAGGCCAAATGGAGTAGAAGCACTGTTGTAATATAAATTTTTGGCATTTCAGTGATGAATCAGGGAAAAAAAACCTATCAAATTCTGTTTTCTTTTTGCAAAAAGTCCCAAAATCTAAGCACACTGTAGACTGCAATATATAGATTAGCTGCAGTACATCCAGGAATTATTCACAATACTTCACTTTTTTCACATTTTGTTATGTTAAAGCCTTAGTCCAAAAAGAAATTAACTGCTTCATCAATAAAGTGCCAAGTAAAGGCTGTGAACACTGACATAGATGGGATTCCCTTTTTTTTTTTTTCATTTCTGAAAGATTTGAAAAAATTACAAAGAATTTTTTTCCCATTGTCAATACGTGGTGTTGTGTGAAATAAAAGGAAAAAGATTAATTTAGTCCATTTTGGATTGAGGCTGTAACATAAAGCTCCAGGATGCACTATTTTACAACCAGGGTTAAGGATCTATGTTGCATTACAGCAAATGAAATTATAGCAAAATGAAAACGCTGTCAGAATATTAATGTCAGGAAAAACAATTTGTTGACATTTTTCTGTTATTACTCAGAATAAAGTATTTATTCATAATAATTGTCTATTTTAGTTCACACATCTCAATAACTTTAAGAGCACAGATCTTAATCTGGTCTTGGATGACAAATTCTCTAATTGTGTGAAGTAAATACTTCTTCTGATCTCAGTTGTTATGAATTGACTTCTCAATTTTCATATTTCTATCACAATGTAAAATGAGGATGAATAAAGAGGGATACAAGAGAAGTGGAAATGATGACAAATACGTTTTTAAGCGTGTCTGAGGGGGAATTAGGCTGAGTCTCAGTGACCTTGTCAGATAGGATCCTTTCAGCTGTCAGCAGGAGCCAAGATTCGTACAACTTAAAGCTTTGAGCAAAGAGTAACTGCAACAATAATCAATCTGTCACCACCAACTGTGTCCGAGGTCATAAATCACTCCTTGATTGCCCTTTAAAAGCCTCAGATGAATTTCTGTCCTTTGATAAGTGGTACAGATGTGAAATTTTATTTTCCAAATCACTTTAATAGAGTTTTAGAGGTTAATGAAGGCAGACATTTTAATGCCAGCGCTGAGGACATTTAAGAGGGCATTTGTGCTGAATCTGAGAATGAATCCAGTCAAGGATTGATCGGGCACTGACAAATAAATCAATGCCAAGTCCCTCTGTAATATACTACCATAATATACTATGTTATTGTCACAATTTCCTCGAAATAATTCCAAACTTTGAGTGGAGTTGATCACAGCAGCGGTGGTAAAATTTGTGGCATTTGCCTCATTTTTTAAGACTTGTTCACCATATGGCTGTCACCTTCTGACTGACTCATCAGAAAAGTTAAATGCATCTGTTCAATTTAGCACCTGGTCGGTGACTTAGGAGTAACAGACTGAAGCTCAAGAGTTCAATCAATGACTAACAGTTTCCACCACAGAAACACAAATACATCATAAAATGCTGTCAAACCTTTAATTATTGATTTTATCTTCGCTTTAAAGATGTACTTTACAGACACTGTAGTGGAGCCCCATGGAGAAAAAGATTGTATCTGAGTCTCACAAAAACAGAGCGGCTTTCTGCCTCACAGCAATAAAAGAGAAAATCATAGCAGTGATGCACAGATAGTAAAGACACTTCAAACTGTCGGGTGTTTATAGCATTGCAGATTGAAGAGGGTAAATATCTGGCATGTAAAAGAAGTAAGTTTGAGGATGCAGATGTCAGTGCTTGGGGGAAAAAGCATGAGATGCCAGAATTCCCAGTTTGCAAAAGGGTGCTGAGGCTGGTTGAATTTGAGTGAATTTGCTGAGTTGTAATTTTGCAAAAGTATTTATTTAATGAGCTGGTTACATCATTATCAGCTGAAACCCTCACCACACCAGAAAACAGCAGAAAAAGGAGACCAGATCTGTGTAAAAAGATAGTGTCTTTTGTTAAAAAAAAAAAGTACTCTCAGAGGCCAAATGAAGAAGAGTCTATTCTTCATTTTCTTAAAACTTGCTTACTATCAACTATCTAATTACCCAGCAACCAACAAAAGCCACAGACTTGATTTACTGATTTAAATGCTATATTCAACCAGATCCATTGTTTCATACTATCCCCATTGTATCACAGTCGACTCACTCACACCTCACAGCTCTGATTCAGGTCTGGAAAATCAACAGCTCTAGATTAAAACATGTTGTATTGACACCAAATAACAGCATCAAACCATCATAATAACTGTGACCAGGTCTGGAGTCAACAGGTCAGAGGTTTTCAGAAGTGATTATAAGATGCTCAAATCTATTCTTTTTTGTCTCAGGAAGTGTGAGATCAGGGTGTATCCAGACTTAGTTTTCTAACAGGTGATAATCAATGATGCTGCAGCAGGGATGTCCAAACTAAGGCCCGGGGGCCAATTGTGGCCCACCATCTATTTTCATGCAGCCACCAGCTTTCATTTCAATATTCATTTTGTAACTTAAATGAATCATGTTCTAATTGTGTACACTTACAGTTTCTGTCAAGACCTTAAAAAAAAAACAAAAAAAAAAACCCAAAACAAAATATTTGGTAACATCTCACAAAAATTTGGACTGTGCATAGGACACTTAAAAAAACACATTAGGACAAAAGACAAGATTAATGTTATGAAATTGTGAAGAAAAGGCAAAAGTTGATGCATAACATTGTTCATAATGTATGATTAGAAATATTTGGGGTTGGAGATGTTCTTATAAACAAATGTGATAAATTCAAGATTCTGATCCTGCCATAAAAAACAACATATTTTTCCAAGTTGGCAACAAATCAATTAATAAAATGTTTTTCTTGATCTCAACCAACAAGAGCTGCCAGGAACGAGTTTTCCCCATGAGTGACGAGGACTATGTTGTTACAGCCTGCCCGATGAATGAACCCAGGTTCACGCCGTGATACAGGACTTAAGAGCAAACTTCTTGATTGCCTCTGTTTATGCACAAGACATTCACACATTTAACCTGGTCTCAAGTTGCATACATGAATAAATACTCCTGACTTCCTCTGTCAGGTATTTCAAAATGAAGGCATTTTTACTTTGATGAATTGAAGTGTTTTCACGGGTAGCTTGACACAAGGTTAAGCGTGTGAATCTTCGGTGTATTAACAAAGGCAATGAAGAAGTTAGTCAGTGGCTTTTGACTTCTTTATCACAGCAGAGATTAATTAGACAGGTGGTCACAAAAGCAGAGTACTAGCTGTTCATGGCAGTTCTTGTAAGTTGAAATCAAGGTCAGTATATTAATTAATCCATTACCCCGACAAAATATTCCTTATGTTGAGAAAACAATATGTCATTGTCACAATAACAGTGCATATATCAAAATATATATAAAAAGAAATCATTGGCCATTCTCGTCGTCCGTATGGTTGTGCCTTATACATACTCAATCACAGTATTACTGGCAGCTTTTGGTGTCTCATATTCAAATTTCCTGCTAGGCTTGACTAAGATTTGACTCTGAAGAACAAAGATTCAATAGAATAACCAAAGTAAATCCTTGATTAGTAACTTGGGTTTGTTGTAAAACAACGTTACAGTTTCTTGTGCGTCCCTCGCTGAGTGCATGTGTTGCAGGTCTCAGTTTGAGGTTTTACATTAGCTGATAATGAATCTACCCTGACTTTCTGTAACTCTTGAATCATAAAAGTCCAGAGTTTCTTCTGCTTCCTGATCCAGGCTGATTGGGAGGAATGACTTTGATTTACCTTTGTGAATAAAACAGTACAACCACTCAATGTAAAAGCAGCTCTCTTCTGTTCTGCCCCCCACCATCCCCACAGCCACCACCACCATCATCATTATTTCTAATTATTATAAAAGGATCAGCTCAGGGCCGGTCCTCTACTAAGAAAGCTTTTTCACCCTAAATGAAGTGATTTCAAGCAGTGCTTCGTGATCAGACAAACCTCAAGTCATCTCTGCTCATGAACTTCTGACAAAGGAAAAGTTTAGAATTGAGGTCCACTCAAGCAAAGAGAGCTTTGTACAAACTTTCATCAATCCAAATGCTGGCATTAAAGGATCAAATCTACCTGGAAGATTTGAATTTCCAACTGACTGAACAATTCATCTATTAAAAGAAAATTCATTCCCAAAAGTTGCTCTCTCTCTCTCTGTCTCCCTCTCACACACACAGACAGACAGAAGCAAAAACAACCTATTGAATATTCATAGATCATTAGAGCTTTGTGTTGCCCCTCGCGCACACCAGAGGTGAGACAAACACACCTTGTGAGCGACCTCGTGGGAGCAGATCATATTAGAATTTGTTTACACCCAAACACTTGGAGGGTTTGCATTTGCTCATCTGCATCTACCACAAGCAAAGCTCAAAAAAGAAACTTCTGATAACCTGAGGTCTGAGAAAATATTTGCCCTTGTTACCAAGTTACTAAGATCACAAATTCTTCTTTTAACGGCCCACCAGGTTAGCTTCACACACTGTAGTTTGGAAGAATGATATTTTCATGAGATGCTAAGTTTTATTGTAATGGAGGAATTTAAGTCAGGATGAATTGTTTTGAATGAGTTTGAGATGTGGCGCACAAAAAACCAGCAACAACTTCCCTTCAGAATCAAACACTGAGCGACCTACTTAAGAAGAAGAATTTCACAACAAACTTAAAATCAAAATATCAAGCGGGTGTTTCTGAGTGCAGAATGAGCCTTCTAAGAAATAAAGATGAGAGGAATAGAAAAAATAACCTAAAGTTTGCACACTCTTTTGAAAATCAGTTCAAATATTGTGATGAACTTGAAAACATCACTTTTGAAATCCTTTGGTGTACTATTTTATTTTATTTTGAGGTTATTTCCTCTACTCTTTCTTTATTAAATGGAAACGTGTTAAATCAGGCAGCTGACACAACTGTAACAACACAAAACAAAACACATTTTGTTGGATTTTCAACAAAAAGATGCCTTTGGTGCCAATAGAAGAGCTCATCTCTAAGATGCTCATGTTTTTCTAATCAGGATATTTTACATCATCAGACAAAGCTTTAAAAATGGCTTTGATAACTCTGAGCCTGCTTAAAAGTTTGTGATCACTTTGTGACTGGGTCTTTAATTTGTTTGGTGTCTTTTTGACTCAGCACCCCGTGTTTCTCTTTTACACTGTTAAACATTTCATCTTCTTTTCTCTGCTGAATGACTGAATGGTCGGCCACTAACGACCACTCTAATGAATTAGAGAACATGTTGTTCACTGATGCTATCAGCGGAGGTCTTACAGTGAACTGTGTGTTCCCTGATTGTTCTTTCTGTGGATTGATTTGCTTTGTGGCACATGTGAGATCAGGTTGTCCAGAGCTTTGCTTCAGCTATTCAATCAAAGAAATAAACCTTTTGAGTTCTTTCTTTCAGAAAAGAAGAATAGAGTATGTAACACAGCTAACTGAGCTGTGAGACAGCCAGTTATGATTTCTTTGCCATTTTTGTTTACACACCAGACCTCTAGATATTCACTTTTTTCCACTGCTCTTTTGTTTGAGAACATCAGTTCCACTTTCATGCTCCCAAATATTGAGCCAGGTTTATGGTTTAGAGATACTTTGAAAATGATGGCTTCAGCCACTTTTAAGAACACTGATATCAATATAGTACATTGGTTTTTTTCTAGACATTGGTGTAAACAAAAGATCTGCCGTCTGTCCTTGGTCGGCCAAGTTTTGATGGGAAATCTACTTCTACCAAAAGATTAATCATAGATTATCAGGTGTGCAGTCATAATTAAAGATGTTTTCACATCTGACAGCTAAAATAATCCTGTGTAGGTGCATCACAGTTGTTGACAAAAAATATCAGTAGTGAGTCCGACTCCGATTTCAATCCTCCAATATTAAATACGCATGCAAAAACCGTTAATGAAAACAACCAAATTTGTCCTCATACAAAACCAACAGGTACAAATATTCTCTGTCATCGCAGCTCCAGCACCTGTACCGCTTTTAGTTTTACTTCTGCTTGAATGTTCAAGCTGCCTGTAGATAACATTTTTGCACTGATGAAGTTAATACAGAGAAACCCAAGGAAAAAAAAAAACAACTGGGAAAAATTACATTCTCCTTTTCTCCCTGCACTGTATCTTAAAAAGGTTTTCAGTCGAGTTTCAAAATGCAGATAGAAAAAAACAGTAGAAACACACACATGCAAAAAAAAAAGGTAAGCAATTTACTGTAAACAATTTGACTGAAGTAGTCTGTTCATCAGCTGATTCAAAAGTTTAAGATCATAGCTCAAAACCAAAAACCTCCCTAAATTTGAACTAAAACTCCCTTAAAGGATTCAGTGATGAACCGTTCTTGGTGATCACCTCAAAAATGTATTTCGACACGCTTCATGTGAGTGTTTTTAGGAGGCTAAGGGGAATATTGCTCCAAGCGGTGAAGATGGCTTCATGGGGGTTGTCCACTGTCTGGAAGCTACTGACATTTTTATAAACTTCTTTCTTGAGGTTTTTTGCTCTTAAAGTTTTTCTCTCTGTTGCCGTCTGATGGTTATTGAGCTGCGGTCGACACCAGGAACAGCCTTAATTTGGGTTGAGGATTGTCCCGTGTCTTGACAGACAGCCAATCAGATCAATGCTGGTAAAATGTTTTTGGGTCTACCACTCAGCATTTTTGTCCCATACGCCCAAGGATCTTTTAAGAAATTCAAAGTGACTGTCTTACTGCGTCCAACCTCAGCAGTGATGGCGTTGTGTTGTGAGAGGGGCTTTATTTATGCAGCTCAACAACCCGACCACGTTCAAAACAAAGAAAGCTTTTTTGTCTTTACCATCAGGAGGTTATGACAGTATGTTTACCTGACAGAAAATTACTCTATTCCACAATTTTGTGCATATTTTGGCTTTGAAAGGCTGTGTTCTCAAACTTTTAATGAGCTGATGAACAGATTATTTCACTTTTATTGTTGGGGTATGTTATTGTCTCAGTTTTCTTTTTCTTTTTTCTTTTGTCTCACTCCCATTTCCTCTTATTGCATCCTGAAGCTCTACATAGAACCTTTTAAAGATCCATCAGGGCAAAATGTAATTTTTTTTGTAATTTTTCAACTGGTCTTGAGATTTTGATCAGGAGTTGCTGGTTGCTACTCTTGCTATGCAAACAGTATGTTTTCCTTGTCCTGTAAAGTCCTCAGCATCAGCTTTGGCCTGTCACTTAATCAGTGAGGAAATTGCCTCATACTGCAACAGTTTTAGAAGCAGTAATTATGCTCGCAGTCCACGGCAGCCCTGTTCCTCTAATGAATTAGCTTTTTTCAGGTAAATTGGGTTGTCAAAGTTAATATGAAGTGGGAAAATAGAGAGCGGTTTGGTTGACAGAGAAAGGGAGAAAGAGAGCGTGAACAATCCCATAGGTGCATGCTTTTGGTACTGAGCCCCCGGGACTATACCTGTTTTAAGGAGCCAGCGTGTCGAAGAGCACAATTAGATCAGAGCTGACAGCAGAGACAGAAATGGGAAAGAGATGCCTAGAGGGATGAGTTTGTCCCCAGTAAATTAATTCTTTTCAATCAGTTGAGACAAATTTAGCAATTGTTTCATTTTTTTGTTTTCTGTTATCTCCAGAGATGACTGCATAGCTGGACCCCGACTTTGCATGAAAGCATCCAATCTTCTCTCTGAACTAGACCAGACAGCCCTTTAAGAAACTGCTTGAGTTATAGACTACCACACATAAGCGAGCCTAACATTATGTAATCCTCCCCTGATCCCAGTAATAACACGTTTTATCATTAAATGATACATAAATGTTGAAAAAAGTCTCAAAAAAAAGAGAAAAAAACACAAAGGGATTCTTTCTCCACATAGTTCAGTGTTCACTTCACTTTTTCTTCCAAACGAGAGTTGCAGAATTCAAAAGCTCATTATAAAACATGGCTTTACCAGGCAGTGTTAAAGATGCTATCGTTCACCCTATTGCCCTATACCAGGTAATCCTGAGAGAGAGACTCCTGGTAGAGACAATTAGAGAGGTGACGGCACACCGACACACATGGGTCTCGAAAAGAATTCGGGGGGAGACGTCTATTCAGGACCCTCTCTTGAACCGCCTTACTTTTAGTACGAACAAGAAAATAGTATAAAAATAGTGTAGGGGGTCGTGTCGAGGTCGGAAACGAGAGTCCTTTGTAGTGAAGAACCTTTGGAGGCACAGAGAGCAGGAGCTGCACTGGCAGGTGAAGTCTGCCTCACTGTCTACTTCAAGTCACGTCCTTCTTTGGTAATTCACGAAGCACACCTAAAGTGGTAAATGACGTCGCAGGAGTCTTACACAAAGTCCTTTCTCTTTTGTCTTAAATCTGGCCGTTGTTTTATTGTCTATTACTGAAGTTGTCGTGTAGTTAGAAGTCAGGGTTGGACGAATAAATATTGTTGATAACGGACAACTAAAAGTACTAGCTTATTATTGACATTATTTTTACACAATAACAGCTCTTTCAGCTTATTTTTATTATTAAAACTGCCCAATGATTTCTGAAATGTTAGGAGTTACTGTGATGACGCAATTATCTTTCTAACAGCACATTTTCATTAGTCGCCCTTTGGTCATGAAATGTAGACAGGACTGGTAGGATTATGAAACAAAAGAGAAGTTTTCTCATCTTGAATGAGTTCATCTTTATAAAAAATGTGCTTACCACACTAACTGTCCTGTTACAAATCTAAATCACGCAATTTACCAACTCCATTGATCCGAAAATGAGTTTAGTTCGTTCAGAAGTGTTTACATTTTTTCCTCAAACCCTTCTGTGTATCATGCTGTGGTATGCTCCTTTTAAAGTTAACTCCATATGCCCTCAGCTTTAGACTTTTAAAAGATCAATTTCTAGTGTCATTCATCCCTCGCTCCGTTCAGCTGTTGCTTTTAATTTCACAGCATTAACAAGTCAACCAAAATTAAATTAAAAAGACTCCTTTCTGTGCATTTATATAATAAATGCCGGTCCTCCAGAGCTTATGAACGAGCCCCACCTGGAGTTTTTCAAGGAGACTCTAAATGAATGCGCTCATTGGTGAGTGGCAAAGCTGCGAGATTGTATTTTCAGCAGGAGGTACTGACGGGGGCAGCCACAGGACCTCATACACGAAAAGACAAAAGCATCCTGCAACCCATGGGCCTAATCTACTAAAGGTTTGGGCAAATAAAAACCTGTGCAAACTTGATAGGGTGTGCAAAGCTGATTCACTATTCAGGTGCACCACTGATTGCATCTGTAAAAGTTAGTCTGCACCTGCTGCGCTCATTATTTGAGATCTTAGCAGATCAGGTCCCAGGTGCAGTTTTGAACAATTAAACTCACCTCTACAGACTCTTAAAATATGTATAAAAATTAAAAATGCCAAATCCTCTCTATTCTTTTATCAGGCGCAGCATTTCTAATAACGGTTGTTTTTTAAAAACTCCAGCATAATTATCCACTTTTGTTGAGTCTCAGGCGTCTCAAGCTTTTTTGTGTCAAACAACAAATGTTGCTCGAGTTACTGACAGTCATTGCATTTGGGTGCAACTGCAGAAGGATCCGACTTATTAAAACTACACTTTGACAATGCAATAGTTAAATGAAAGATAATAAAAAAAAAAAGAAAATTATCTCCTCACCGTCAGTATAGACTGTTAAAAAGCACTCCATTAGGGAGTTTGAACGACCTGTATTTATTCATTTTATTTTATGAACTGCAGTTACCCAGGGAGAGAGGAGGTGCTGCAGCACTCCCAGCACCCCCTCTTCCTGCACACACAGTGAGTGGTGTACTGAACAGCGTAGTTTACTCTGGAGACAGTGATCATCTTCTCTTAAGGGAATACTATTGCCCTCTGGATACCCAAGAGGTATTTGGAGTTGTTTTGCTGAGAGATGCAGCGCTGTGCTTCACTTCTGCCAAATTTAGACTCTCAGCACCCAGCATGGATTCTGCATGTGCTGAGGCCAAGTCTCAACAACGTTTGATGTAGTTTATAGTAAATTTGGTCACTTCCAATGAGCAAAAACTCATGGTTTGGGAATGGAAAAGTAAGCTTTTTGTGTATTTGTTCAGTCTTTCACTTACCCTTGCTCTTTTACTTACTGAGATGTTAACACCATCCCACATCATCTTTTATGAAGCAGGTTCTCTCTCAGCATTTAGGGGTTACTGTCAGGGACACTAGCCAAGTATTGAGCCAACCAATTATAGTTATGTGTGGGTTTATAAGTTATTTTTTCCTCAAGGCAGCTAACAGTTCAGGGAGACAGAAAATCAAGCTGAATGAAGATGGACCTCATTATTTTTTCAGTGTGGACTTAAACTCCCACTCTAAAGTTTGGTCAAAGCCTCAGTCTTTCACAGGGAACTTCAGAGATGAAATATGTTTGCTTTAAGAAGCTATTGTTGTGTACGGTCTATTTATATACAGTATAAATATTTAGTGTTGTCCCCCTTATGCCTTACAGCACATTTCATAGTTGATGACACTGGAGCAGTGGTTCATGTCACTGCTCATCTTTGTAACTTTTTTTGGCTTATGGCCATTGATTAGAATTATTCTTGAGTGAAGCAGTCACGGCAATCATACCACATGGGTTATATTTGTACCGTGTTCTACCTTCATAACTGTCAAGTTTGTGATTTACATTGTATATGGCATATCATGTTTCACTTTATTTGGGTCACATTTGAAATTATGATTTTGATATTTTCAAAACAGAGAAAGAGTCAACTCAAAAAGATTTTAAAAATTAGGAACAACCTAACGTAAGATAGTTAGTAAAAGATAAGCCTAACTTAAAATAACATCAATTATCTGAATAAAAAAAGCAATCTCAACCAGATTTATCATCTTAACATCCTAAATTGAACGATTCCTAAAGCAGTTCTGAGCATCTTAAATAGAAAGTGAACCTTATTTACTGGTTTACAGTTAGTTCTGGACGCTTATTAACACCTGCAGGGTTATTTCTTTTCTTTTAATGTCTATTATACTGTGTTGATTTGTTTGCGATTAGTAAAGTGCCATCTTTGGCGTTTAAAGTATCTAGTCAACAGCCTATTTTAATACTATTACTCTCACTCCATGAGAACCTAAAACTTCTCCAGTAACTTTTCTGTTGCATTAGTTGAGACAAGAGCTCAAATCTTACTGTAAATACTACTGAGACAAATACCATTAGATAAGACTTTTAGGTATTCATCTTAACTAGCTATATAACAAAACAAAAAAGGATTGAGTAAGTACTCTTGATTTTTTTATTATTATTTAATCTGTTTCACAAACATGACATGTGATTGATAGGTGAGCTGTCAGTCACATATCAGGTGTGTGAGACAGATTCCTCAGTGTAATTATGGTCTGTGTGTGGTAACTGGAGCACCCAGAGAAAAACCACCACTTCAGAGTAAAAAANCACAAACACACACACACACACACACACACACACACACACACACACACACACACACACCCCGTTGTGTAACAGACACAACAGTTATTAAGACAGTAAGCTAAATGTTGTTTTCTTGGGCATTGTAATGACATGGATGTATAAATGATTAAAACAGGAAAATCAAGCATGACACATGACAGTGTCATTAAAATGATCCCCTTGCATTTTCTTTGTCTTCATTAAGCACCCTCTTTAAACCTCATATTAAATCTGCACTTTGTTTGTCCTGTATTAATTTTCTGGCTGTGAATGACAGAGTGTTACACAATGACTGGTCATAAGTGACTGGTCAATCATCAGTCCATAGCAGTTCAGGCTCGTTGTTGAGTCAACGACCACATGAAGAGGACACTATCCTTAATGTTTGATATTTACCTTCAGCTCCTTTCCTGCACATCATTCTCGCTCTCTCTCTCGTGTCCTTCTTCATCCAGTTACCTATCCTGTCCATTGTATATGGCATATCATGTTTCACTTTATTTGGGTCACATTTGAAATTATGATTTTGATATTTTCAAAACAGAGAAAAAGAGTCAACTCAAAAAGATTTAAAAAATTAGGAACAACCTAACGTAAGATAGTTAGTAAAAGATAAGCCTAACTTAAAATAACATCAATTATCTGAATAAAAAAAGCAATCTCAACCAGATTTATCATCTTAACATCCTAAACTGAACGATTCCTAAAGCAGTTTTGAGCATCTTTAATAGAAAGTGAACCTTATTTACTGGTTTACAGTTAGTTCTGGCCGCTTATTAACACCTGCAGGGTTATTTCTTTTCTTTAAATGTCTATTATACTGTGTTGATTTGTTTGCGATTAGTAAAGTGCCATCTTTGGCGTTTAAAGTATCTAGTCAACAGCTTATTTTTATACTATTACTCTCACTCCATGAGAACCTAAAACTTCTCCAGTAACTTTTCTGTTGCATTAGTTGAGACAAGAGCTCAAATCTTACTGTAAATACTACTAAGACAAATACCGAATCTATTCTGAAAATCCATAAGTAGAATTGATCGATATATTGTTTTGTTTTTTCCTAACTCATTCATGAGAACTAAAAAAATAATAATAAATTAGACAAAGTGTTTGTACTGTACACTAACTATCCACTCGACAGTCAGTGTATAGTCCACACACTCTGTCTAAGGAGTCACATTAATACCAGACACACACCATTGACGAGCACCCAGAGAAAAACCACCACTTCAGAGTAAAAAAAAGGGTTAAGGAAAATGGTTTGGGGTTTGGGGATTGGGGAGAGAGAGTTTGATGTTTCATTGTCTGGATCTTTTGTAGACACCGTCATCATCATCGTCATCTTCTCTTTTCCTCTTCCTGTTGTTTTCTTGGGGAGGTTGGTTGTTCTCCTCGCTAGTCCTCTTCTCGCTGGTATCGTCACAATCAGGGTCATTGGTATCGTCACAATCAGGGTCACCTTCCACGTCACTGTCCCACATCTCGTTCCACCACTCGAATTCCTCTTCTTCCTCCTCCTCGTCTTGGGAAAATGCAACAAACAGTGGAAGTTCATCCACTGGGTCACTTTCATCGATGAGTCCAACGTCATCCTCCGCACCTGCAGCAACATTTGCAATATCCCCCGCACCTGCAGCAACATTTGCAATATCCCCCCCACCTGCAGCAACAATTGCCATATCCTCCGCACCCACAGCAACATTTGCCCTATCCTCCACACCTGCAGCAACATCTGCAACATTGTTGTCACCGATGTTGACAGGGGGAAGTGGGACTAACTCAGCTGCCACAAGCCTCGGGATCATGACAACCTGCATCATGAAAAGGTCTGTGTGCTCTGTCACCTGATGAATCACAGGGTTGGGTCCGTCCCCTTCTCCGTTCATCTCTGCTGAGATTTCTTTGATAAATCTGCTCACAAATAAACTCACTGTGTACAGTCTGGAACTAAACAAGTAGTGTGACAGTCTGAGTGGAGCCTTGTGTTAATAACAGAACAGTCCTTTCGTCTCCACAAGGCTTAAAAAAAACCTCTGTGACCTCATCTTGTGTTCCATGTTGCCATGGAGACTTTCAAATTGAAATAATAGCAAACTTACTGCTAATGCTCAAAATACCTGTGTTTAAATGGAGCAGACACAGAAATACTTTATTCATCCAGGGGATAAAATCGGCCATTACAGTTGCCCCTAACCCGATAAAATAATGTTAGAGAAGTCGCAAAAAAAGACGAGGATTAAATAGTGAATC
Source organism: Thalassoma bifasciatum (assembly GCA_008086565.1). NCBI lineage: Eukaryota > Metazoa > Chordata > Actinopteri > Labriformes > Labridae > Thalassoma > Thalassoma bifasciatum. The sequence goes on from RPOG01002822.1 coordinate 60,217, forward strand.
AAAAAACTTAAAATGTAATGAAGTGTTACACTCCTGTATTTCGGGTGGTAAGTGATCATCAGAGTGATTTGTTGGGTTTTTCTCAAACTTTACTGGAATCATTTTGACTGAAAATAAGACGATTAATAGTACAACATAAATCACAGTCCATGAAAAGCAGAGCAGGAGCGAGAATTCAGATTCACGCACAAACACACACACACACACATACACACACACACCGTTGTGTAACAGACACAACAGTTATTAAGACAGAAGGCTAAATGTTGTTTTCTTGGGCATTGTTATGACATGGATGTATAAATGATTATAACAGAAAAATCAAACATGACAGTGTCATTAAAATGATCCCCTTGCATTTTTTTGTCTTCATTAAGCACCTTCCTTTAAACCTCATATTAGATCTGCACTTTCTTTGTCCTGTATTAATTTTCTGGCTGTGTTACACAATGACTGGTCATAAGTGACTGGTGAATTATCAGTCCATAGTTGTTCAGGCTCGTTGTTGATTCAACAACCACATGAAGAGGACACTATCCTTAATGTTTGATGTTAACCTTCAGCTCCTTTCCTGCACATCATTCTCTCTCTCTCTCTCTCTCATTTCCTGCTTCATCCAGTTACCTATCCTCTCAGAATGAATTTATGAAAGGATAAAGTTTTCCCTGTCAACAGTTTTATTTTCATAGGGAGTGTTTTGTTGATAACCATAGACTGATTAATACAGTAACATCGTCTCTGTGGCATCACCCATGTGTTTCTAAGGCAAAGAGGCTTTTCTGAGCCAGGTTTTCAGTCTCTTTGTAGACAGCTATGGAGAAAATAGACCTCATTTCACAAACAAGGCTCTGAAAAATTAGGCCTAAGTGTAATTTGTTTCCCAAACAAAACACAAATCCACCAGAATTATTCAGGAGATTGGAAACAGCTGAAGAGAAATCTCAAAGTGCAGAGCAACAGTGTTAAGTGACTTAAGGTAGGACTGATTGACTGTTAAAAATAAATAAATCTTTGCAATATCTGAGTGAAACCGGCACCAAAGCGAAAAATGTCCTTTTGACAAAATCATCATTTTGCATTTCACGCTCTGATATCCAGAATTATACTGAGCTTGGTGATGCTAGTTTGCACTTTAGCTGCACCAGTGACATTTTGTCAGTCCAGTAATGAGGCAATGCATGAAGTGACAACAGAACTGTCAGTGGTAACATACTCTGATAATCACATCTATAAAAAGCAGCAGTGTGTTGATAGGGACCATATTAACTACAGTCTCCTCTCCACATGGAGTGAGCTCGAAATCAAATCAGCTCTATTAGCTGTCAGACATTTTCCAATCAACTCTTGTCGACTTAAAATAATTACCTCTAAATGTCAGAATGGATCACCCCCAGAAAACTTGCTGTAAGCTATAAATATCTGTGAGTTATAATTAAACTTGTGATGTGCTGGGATGTTGTCACTGCTTCTCAAGACTAAGAGTCAGCAACAATGTAAGAGGTTATTGACTCTGAGCATACTCAAAGTTAGGCTTCACTTTATCCCATGATCCTGTTGGCTGAAATCTAACAGCCCTACCAACAGCAACAGCTTCTTGTTTGGTAGGTGGGTTTTTTTTTTTTTTTTTTTTACATGTGCACCAAGTTTTGCTCTTGAACATCATGATTTTCACTGGCTCTCACTTTATCTTCTTAACTATGCACATGGGAGAATAAAATCTGTGCTAGTTTGTGTAGAATTTGTCTCCCAGTATTGACCAACCACGTTTGAGCAGGCTTAAGTGTGTGCAGGAAATTGATACCCTATCAGTGATGATGATTAATATTCATTTTACAGCTAGCACACTGCTGTGGGTAAAACATTTAAGCACAAGTGACAAATGTGCTTTTCACTGAGTGAAAACTCAATCAGTGCTCAGGTTCCTGAGGTTGTCAGGCTCGTTACACGCTGGACAATTTTAGGGTCTAGTTTGCGGTCTTGTGTTCCAATGATGTATAGCTTTTAGATTTTGTTTTACCCCATGAAGACATAATTGAGTTACATGAGCTTAGGGCCATGGTTTTCTTGAATCTTTAGCGATGCGTGACTTCACTTAGCAGAGAATAGTGAAACCACAGTGAGTAAAAATATGACAGAAGAAATTACTACAAAGCATTCAGAGGGTTAACATAGTTTCTTGAACGACTGACAGAATGACCAGAAAGTACATTGGTGATGGTCAGAGTTTAAATAAGAGCTTAAAAATCAAAAGAAAGATACTTACAGAGTGGTCAGAAAAGTGGTAATTATATGTTACACGACGTGCGGGGAAATAAATAGGTAGGTAGTAAAAATGTTGAAAAGAGAAAGTTCCAGGACCCCAGTACCCTCCAACCTCGGGTAGAGTCGACTGAGTCCTGCTCTCCGGCCCATGTAGTGGTCCGATAGTGTCGCCATTGTCGGGTTTCGGAAGGTCGTAAGTTTCAAACACCGATCAAACTACTTTTGGAGGACACACGAGTTCATTGGTATTCATAGACATCGATTATCCAGTTGATGTCCTGTAGTCTGCATGTACAAAACACACACAGGTCAAAGTTTGTGCAACCAGCACCGTGTGGTGAGAGGTTGGTTTCCTGATGACCGCAGCAGCTGATCACAGCTGGCTCAGCTCTCAGTCAGCTTTAACAGCTCAGGAGACTTTTGATAGACTTTGTGCCTGCACCTAGGCGCTCTGTACTAATACTAATGAGGCCCACCGTTATCAGAGCTGGAGCAGCAGTGTTTTTCCTCTGAGCTATTAATTGTTAATGAATACCTTCACATGAGGAACTACAAACAAAGTTCTGCTGCGGCTGACAGGAATGCTAAAAGTTTGGCACAAAATATGTTAAAAGGTGGTTATTTTAAACTTAGGTGAGAATGTTAGCATGCCGGTATTGATACATGCCACAAATTTAATGGCAATAAACATAATAGTTGTCACCTTAAGCTGGATGTGTTGACTTGAATGTTCTGAAAATATTCTGAGGTCACAAAACCAAGGAATTAATCCTTGAGGAGCCCTGGATATCAGCTTCCTCAGGGAAAAAAAAGTGAGCATCTTGGAAAACAGCTTGGCTGACCGAGCGTTAACGCAGGAACAACTCTGATTGCTGACAACCTGTGTTTTAATGAAGGAAAGAATGAATGGCAGCTCATCCAATATGGATAAAATCCTCAGGGCACCTGCAGTTAGTGGAGAGGGAAATGCAAGCAAGTGCTGTAACGAGAGAGAAGAGGCATTTGCAATGACATGACAACATAAACGTTCTTAAAACTCGCAAGATTTCCTTTACAACACCAATCACTGGGAATGAAGAAGTCAAACAAATTAACTATTTACTTGATTGAGTCCTTTCTGTGTCAAAAATTATATAACAAATGTGACAAATATGAACATATGAAAGAAAAATAGAGTGCTTTTTTATCTTCTATGGCAAGAGTGCCACCATCTTGCAGTACCATGAGGTGTGATGTCATGGGGTTAGTTGGCTTTGCAGATCTGGTTGGAGTCTCCTGGTCTGCATCACACAGAGAGAACAACTGGTGAGCCAAAGGAGAAAGGGCATAAGTCACAGGGGTAAATTTTAGCTGCAGTTACTTCTTGAGTATTTACAGAATTGAGATGTCCAAAGATGTATCACTCTTAAGTCACTGATTGTACTGATCACTGATCTGCAACCACTGAACTACGTTTGTGGACTCTCAAGGGGTGATCTGTCTCATTCGTCCTTTCTCAAACTAACCTGAGTGACACCTGTAAAATCTTGGTTCGAGGTCTTCTGTCTGTCTCGGCTTGAATGTGTGACAGAACAGTCCTGTCTGATTTGGTATTATTTTCACTTTGTTCTACTTTTTTCAGTTTCCCTCTGGGGCTGATCTCAGATACTATGAACCTTGATTGGCAGGGAAAGTGAAAGCTTTACCTGGTAGAATGAGTTAGATTCAGAATGGGTTTCTCATCAAAACACTCAGGACTCTTCTTTGATGAGGGATTTCCCTGAGAAGCCCGGTCATTAGTGGAGACGTAGATGGAGGAATACAGTGACATGAGTTTGACTTTTCATTGATCTAGCCTTCCTTCCTTTGTGTAAGTTTTGAATGCCTGCTGATTTTAAGTTTGCTTTGGTCTTTTTGGGCTTTAATCTTTGTCCAGGCCAGGGATACTCGAGAAAAGTCGCTGGCGTGTTCAAAACGGTTCCTTTTCTCAACTGGCACTATTGTTTACACAGTGTTATTCATACATTCATTCTCAGTAAGAGAAAAGAAAAACCCCGAATGGAGTTTTGAGATACCTGTTTCAGTATGAGGTGAACATGAGTAGTAGTTGGCAGTGAAAGTGGCATCTTTTGCCTCCAGGAGGAGAAAGCAGCAGTCATTAGTGGTGTAGCAGTGGCAGCAGTCTGCTGTTTTTTCATTTTTTGCTTTGCCAGGGTGGACCCTAAATAGCAACTTGACCTATGAAGATCCCTACAGCTGTAGAGGCAGATTTTTCATTTTAATAAGCTGGTAGTAGTTTTTAAATCACATAATTTAATGGAAAACTAACCTTCATAAAAATGATTTGAACTGTTTGGCCTATTTGAGCCTGACAGAGGATGACTGCCTCCCTGATGACATTTAACTTCAATTTGTGCAACTAAACAGAATTTAATGTTATCAGAGCTCACCCACAACCATTGGCTGTCATGGCTGACAGGAATTATGTGCCTCTTGTGTGATCCTATGTGATGTCGCTCAAATAGGCAGGTGTGTAAGAGAGAGTTATGATTCACAAAAACAAAGCATTAACCTATAGTCATCTGTCCCAATTCACAATTCAGTCCAAAAGTATTAGCAAACTCAGTTTTATCTGGCCTTGTAGTAAGAGCTGCTTCCCTGTATGTAAGATATAATAATAAAAATAATACATTTTATTTCAAAGCGCCTTTCAAGACACCCAAGGTCGCTTTACAAAGGGTAAAAACACATAAAACAAAATAAACTTAAAAACAGCAACATAAAAGAAATAGAGTAAGGGACATTATGGAACAGTTAAAAACAGTAGGTATTATGAAACAGATGAGTTTTGAGTTCTGATTTGAAGATGGGGAGGGTGGAAGAGTTACGGAGATCCGGGGGCAGTGAGTTCCAGAGCTGGGGAGCAGAGCAGCTGAAGGCCATAAACGTGTTTATGTTTATCGAGCTTTCGAATGTGCCCTCAAATGAAGTACTGTGCTCAGGACTCAAAGAAGGTTGGACACATTTGGCCTTGCTCCTAGCCTCACAGAAGTGTTTATTGTTTCAGAAAATGAAGTTGCAGTGAGGTTAAACTTTTATTGTTGACTCCTGAGCAATGGGTGTGTTTTCAGTCAGGACTCAGTCCATTAAGCTGGTCATTGTGAGTGAAGTAGCCATTCCAGAGAGGTGTTTCAGATCCATTACCTCTTACCGAACAACAACACATAATCACCACCACACACATTCCAACAAAACCTGATTTTTTTTCTTTTGGACTGAAAAGTGAAAATGATGGGTAAGAAAAACTTTTGAAGTATCTGTTTCTTCACTATTGATAATAAATCATTTATACTTTATTATAGTACCAAAGTGGTTGAATGATTCTCCTTGACATCTCATTTTATACAGTGATGACATTCATGATGAAAAATACTTAGCACATTTTATGACAGAATCCTTCAGACACTTCACTTGCAGTCCTTCTTTCTACAGAGCACAATCCAGATCCCCCTTTCTGAACAGTGAGATGAACAGTGGAAAAAATATGACTGTAATAACCAGGTCTTTTCATATGTAATTTACATGAGGACATGATAGGGTTAGAAAATTACAGCTCTGATGGCTCAACATCATGCCTTACAGTGACATTTGAACATAACAAAGTTGTAATGTTAACATTTTTAAGTGTAACTTTTTGTGCTTTTGATTTAACATCTGTGACATTGTTAAAATGAGTCATCTTGGTTTTGAACTTAGACAGCTTTGAACCAATTTTCCTGTCAGTGTGACACAGTATTCCTCAAACTTTCCCGTTCACTTTCCCGTTTCCTGTTTTCTGTTGTCTTGATATGTTGACAGCAAACATTTTTATGCAATCCTACTTTTTCTAACCTGACTCGACTCAGTGTGGACTAAAGCTGTCCCCAAAGCCTTGATGATACACTAAGTGATCAGTCAAGATAACCCCTCCAGTTAAAACTTGTTGTTAGTTGAATCACTGTGATCTATTCTCAGCTGCGTCATTGTACCTTACAGGGAGCAGCAGGATGACAAGATTATATTTTAAGAAGTTTAAACCTTGTTCAAAATAACCCCAGCTACAAACTTAATGCTACTTAATACTACACACTGCACCTTAAAGGTTGTAGACTACAGTTTTACTACAAATACTGTCATCCTCGGAGGAGTTTTCTTAGTATTTGCTAAATAATATATTCTAGTCTTGAACTGGATGTGTAAGACATATTCAGTCCATGTTTTCATCAAACAAACAGTACACAGGCTGAACTGACCTTAGTCTGAAGTGTAATCAGAGGGTTTTAGGGGAAACAATAACAAGGCAAGGGGACAAAACTAATGTTTGCTGTGACTGATTGATTCTGTTTCTTTTCCAGAATGTATTTGAGTTGCGATGGGAAAGCATTAAAACAGCAGAGCTTTAACTCTGGGCAGTTATCACTCCTGCCATTCTCCAACACAGCACCTTCCTAAACAGCGTGACTGCAAGCTCATTTACATGTTTTGAACCAAAATCATATTCTTGGCACCTGGTAGTGCTCCAAATGGGGAAGGATTCAGATTAAGACCTGCCTCACCTCATCCCTCTCTTTCTCTCCGCTCAACAACAGTGAGTCACGCCCTAACTATAAATCCCTGCTCAAGTCAAGGACATCGTCGTAATTAACACAGAGATTGGAAATGTGTGAGGAAAACCAGGAAGCTCTGCGTGCTGGTGTTGGTGTGCATGTGTGTCAAAGCATTCTGACAAAACAAGGACTGTCACATAAATACTCCAAGGATGAATAGACTGTCGTAGAATATGACAAATAGAGAATAAACACTCTGCTCGATGCCAGAGGTTAGCCTCTGCAGCAGCTGGAGATCCTTCATGATGGTTTATGGTGTTTTGTTCTGAGAAATAATTATTCCGACATATTGTCATCACTTTTGAGACTCGTCGGCTTACATGAATTTGCCAGTCCAGACCCCAGAGCTAACAGAGCTAAGGAGTGATGACGTTCATGAAAATATAAAGCAGTGAATGAGAAGAATGTCCTTACATGAGGTCAACATGTCTTCAGAAATATGCAGCAGGGTACAGCTTCTGTCAGCCAGCTTTATGCTCTTGAAAATTTCATTTATTTGAGCCATTCTCTTGATGCTCTTTGTTATTTAAATGACAAGGCTTGCATACAATGACAGAGTAAACTTCTCTGACTCTGACTGGTCCTTTTACATAGTTTTCTCTATTCCATCAAACTCTGTACGCAAAGTGCTCGACCCTCATGTCCTCAATGATTATTCATGGGTACACACTACTCACTCTGCATTACATACTGACATACTGTTTAACATGTAGCCCTTCCTACATGAGACCAATAGCCTCATGATGACTAATGGCATGTGTGTAATACTTCATAAATGCTAAACTGTATATATTTATCTTTGCTGGATCGCATGACTATATGACGGGCTGCAGGGGAAATAAACCCAATCTTTTTGACACATCATCATCATCTGTCATTCCATGTATTTGTCAACATTATGAACGTGATGATGGTTTTGGTCTGCAGATTTAGTTTCCATGCAGTGAAGTGAAGCAGGGATGTGATGAGGTTGCAGTGTGGCTGTCTTTGACTTCTGCGCCTGAAGAATTAGCTTATGAAGAATAAGTCATTTGTTGCCCCTTGTGCTGTTTCCCTTCGATTTGTCTTTTGTGGATTTATCTTTTGTTTCAGTTTGTAAAGAATTTTGCTTTTTTTCTTTGGTCATTGAGATCGTCTCATGTGTTCTCACTAGTTTTATTTTGTTGTTTGTTTCTGCCTTTACGTTTCCCTCCTGTTTGATTTTACTCCTTAGTTTCATCTGTGTCTTTATCACACAGCTGTATTTTAGTGCCATTACTGTGTGACAAGGGGAGGCACAAAGGACTCAGGTGCACGACTTCCAGAGTAAAAAAAGCTCTACACTTGAATCAGCAAAAAGTTTCGACAAAAATGTTCAGCAAGGCCAGAACGACAAAGAATCACCTAAAACCTTGATCTAAACTGTCAAAACTTGACACAGGATTTTGGCTTTGACAAACACTCTGCAGCATGGACTAGACATGACAGTCTGACAAAGGGAGATGTAGACTTTTATAGAAGGAATAACTGAAGATAGGTGGAAACACAATCACAAGGTCAAGAAAACCAAAGGGTAGGAGGTGAACCAAACTGAAAAGAGAGGAAAGATGTGACTACAAAATAAAGCAAAATAAAGAAATTATAGAGGTAAAAAATTGCAAACTTAACATAATTGATGAGACATGACACTGTTTTGGAATAAAGTCTCTGTGTTTCTACCCTTTTGGGAGGTTTTGTTTTATTTTGGAGAGTTACTGGAAATATAAAAATCTAAATTTCACTGTATCAGCAGAAACAGCTCCTGAGCATATCTGCCTGAAAATGCATTACAGCTCTGCCAACAGAAGTGATGAATTTCATTTCCAGTCAATTTTTCCCTTCCTCTGTCTCGTCCCAATTGGATCCTGGCTTTTTTTGATCCAGCAAACCTTGGGCACCCAAGGGCAGACTTTCAAGACTTCCTTGTTTTTTTCTGGGATACTTGAACAAACTGCATCAATAAGCACAGAGCAGATTGAACAAACAAAGAAAAGCCCCAAAACAGACTTGATATTCTGATTTTCTGAATAAAACACTCCATTGTAACCCCCAGACAATATTTTATTTATCAGGGATAACAGTATATTATAACTAGTGAAGTCAGGCCTGGAGTCAACAGGCTTGAGATCTTCAGCAACAAACTAAGGCAACATAAATAAAGAGAAACTTTTCAATGGGGCAGGGGAACCTTGAATTCAGTGTTTACTGTGGAAAATCCTTGGTGTCCTAACTCCAGCTTCCAGACTGTCCTGCTTGGAGGGAGGGGTGACCAATGAAAGAGCACGGAAGCAGATTCAGATCACTGGATCTGGAGGGGTCCAGCTTTACGCACCTTATAAAGACAAGGGCTTGGATCGGATAGTGTTGAGCTGACATCCAATGTTTTATCTTCATTTGCTGTTGTTTTCTATACATGCACTATAATATTTCTGTTTTTGTTTCAATTTGACAGTAATTTGATAACCATGTTTCACTTAAAAATCAAACAGAAGAGAAAAACTTTGTATCATTGCCATCAAATCTTGGGCTGCTTCTTTGGAAAATGGACTTGGTCTAGTCCTTGTACAAAGAGAAAGTACACACACTCGTGGTGATGAAGTCTCCCTACAACTGTGTGTCCTTGTAAGAATACATGCACAATAACAATGTAATCAATTATGTTATTTCTCAACTGTGCCTTTCTCTGCCAGAATCTCTCAGAGCAATGTCACAAGCTTGTCCTTCAGAAGATATGACCCATAAAGGTTTTTACGCAGATTAATCCAATATTTGAAAGAGCAGCATAGTGGCATGAACATACAAGTGGACAGACAAAGTATGTTTGCTCAACAGTTTTGGACGGTGAAGGAGAGTCTGAGGAGCTGAGGTGGGAGAAAGAAAATGCAAGGCAGTTTTTATGTAGCTTTATTCCCAACATGGTTTGCTTTAACCAGCACAGATCACTTTATTTTTTTCGTGAGATCCATTTTAACCTTGGATATAATCCGATTAGGGTCATAATTTGGCCTGTTACACCAGTTAACCTGAAAGATAGTGAAATACAAGCAATGATCCAGACAGGAGGAAGCCATGGGAAATTCTGCCAAGGAAAAAAAAAAAAAGCTTTGGGGCAGATCACACAAAGGTTTGGACCATTGACATTTTGTAGAATAAACAAAATGCCTCCAACGAGACTATTGTGAGATGTGAAGCCAAAGACCACTTACTGAGAAACACTTGACTTGCCAAAAAAATGTCAAAGATCCCTCAGGTTGGTTCAGTCCACAGCAAAAAAAAAAAAGTTGTCTTGATTTGAAGCAGACACTTGTAAAAGTGGGTTCAGTGACTCTCATGTGAGTGTTTATATCGGTTTCTTCCACTGTTTCCTCCTGTACTCCACTGAGCTAGTTAAAAAAAAGCTCCATTTTTCATTGGAGTGGTCCCATCAATATATTCTTATTTCTTAATGAAAACACTGTCACACCCAGGAGCCTGAACAGGATAGGCAGTAGACAGTAAATGAATGAACAAATGAACACTGTCACAAGCTGAATAATGGTGTTTAATTTATATGAAGAAGATTTAGATGAAATCCAAGAAGTTTTCAACAGACAATGAGGCTGTGAAAGGAGTACATGAGTTGTTCCAGTGTCTTAGAGCCCGAGATCCCACCAAGTTAGAGACATAAACTTATTTTCACTACTTCAAGTGGGAGGGCACGGCATCTTGGAGCTTCTATCTGCTTGTAAGTCTTTGTTTGTTGTGATCAAATACTGAAGTATGCCATCTGTTATAGCTGTCTTCCTACACTGCAAAAACTGAAATCTAAGCAAGTCATTGTGTCTTATTTTTAGTAAAATTTGTCTTACTATTCTTGATTTGAGCCACATTTACTAGACAAGGTCATAAAAATGTCTCATTTCAAGTTTTTTGAAGACAAAAATGAGGCATCAATTGCTTGTAACAAGTTAAAAAAAAAAATCTGCCAATGGGATAAGATAAAAGATTCTTGTTTTAAGACATCTTTCTAATTTCAAGAAACTTCCCGGGCGAATTCGTCTTATCCCATTGGCAGATTTTTTTTTACTTGCTACAAGCAATTTACACCTGATTTTTGTCTTAAAAAAACTTGAAATAAGACATTTTTATGACCTGGTCTGGTGAATGTGGCTCAAATTAAGAACAATAAGACAATTTTTTACAACAAATAAGACCAAAGACTTACTTAGATTACAATTTTTGCAGTGTAAGAAGAAGTATTCCAGTTACAATGAAGCACCATCCATGTTAATGTGACTCCTGTCATCATTATCATGAATATCCTCGTCAATATCAGCAACGACCTCATCATCAGTACCATCGAGTGCAGTGATTTTCATGAAAGGTCTTTGTCTTCAAAGTTCTTCATGCTTGGTCTGTGGCATTTTCCTAAAAGTCAATCAGGACTCAGCAGAATAGATGGACTACCTGCTCCCTGGCATTTGCAGAGTAAAGCAGGCTAGAGGGGGTGTGCAGCCTTGGACAAGAGAGTTCAGGCAGAAAGGAGCAGTTTTTGTTGCAAGCATTTGATGTAAGCCTGTCTTGGAAGCCCTGATGGGACATTAGCAGAATTACATTAGGTGTTTGGACTACGAGTACTTACTTCTGTATTTTACACACCTGAGAGTACATGCAAGGGGGCTGCCAATGAGAACTTACAGTGGACACTGAGTGGTGTTATAAGAAACTGTGCTCTTATCTGGGATGTATGCAGCAAAAGCTATCATTTGATCCACTTATTGTTGCATAGGGGAAAGCAGCATGCCCGAGCAGTCAAAGCCATAACTTAAAGGAAAAGCTGGTTGTCAGTCTTCAAGTACAGGCACAAGACTGCAGACATTAATGCAGGTGAAGTGGTGTTATAAGTAAAAGCTGAATTTCTCTTGCGTACCCTAAAGTGCAAAGATTCAATAAAGACTACAGTAAATGTCCACGGGGGCCCAACTTGAGAGAAGGCTTTCCAAGACCATACTGTTGGCTGAAGCTTAATTAGTTTTCTTCATAAAGTTATATGGTAAAAAGATATGAGACCTCAACTAATGATGTCTATTTATCCAGTGTACTTATCTTTCCTCTTAATGACAGATGGAGACCCAAAATACTGCAAACACAGTGACTTCATGTGTGTTTTGAACACCTGTAAATATCATTTTGTGAAGGTTTTTAAGTCAAACTTGTTCTAGTTTTCTCTCTCCACATAATTAATATTCTTTTAATTACAGATCCAGCAGCTCATAGTCACATGCCCATGAGTGCAACCACAGATGTACCCTTGGATTCACTCACTCACACACACACACACACACACACACACCGTAACAAATTTTGAAGGTCACTGATTTTATCGACTTAGGCCTTCAAATGTGAACGATGTTATCCATGGCAGTGTGTGTGCATGTATGTGTAATTGTGTGTTTGTTTGTGTGTCTGTGTGTGTGTGTGTGTGTGTGTGAGAGAGAGATCTGATAGATTTCAGAGTCTGAAGTGCCAGAAAGGGACAGTCAATATGTTTCCTATCAGACCATGAAGTACCTCTCTCTATTTCCTGCAGCTGACTCTGCACCGATGTGGAATCAACCTATAGCTGCAGTTTCATTTATAAATGAAAAATTGGGTTTAAAGTCGAGGTTACATATTTATCTAAACTTGAAAAAGGATTGTAAATGAATGTTGGTCAGTTTTTGTGAGCTGTAAATCAGAAGTAGCAAGAAAGAAGTTCAGTTTTTGAACAGTTTCTGACAAATGCCATGAAACAAAGACAGATTTAAAGAGAGATTAAGTATGGGTATTAAGCAACAATGCTGGATGTTCACACTAAACCTGTGCACATGTTGCAATCTTTATTGATTTATTTCATCCATGAATCTGTCTGCAAACTGCTCCAAACAGTCCGTCCTGTAAGTAACACGAGATCTGAATGAGACTTGATGAAACAGTGGGGTTATAACATAAGGATCCCCGATCTGGTTCATGTCACATTAAGTGGATGGACCTCAAACACCAAGGTCTGCCCATAGCTTGCATTCTCTAAACCAATTTTAGTTGGCTGTGTTGATAGACCACCTAATTCAAATGTACAGTGTGTAGACGAGCTTTGCTCAACGCTAATGAAGGTAACAGATACGGATTAAAAGGTTTTTGTACCTGGTGACTTTGATATGGATTAGTTGTCAGTTTCATACTCACCAAGAAAAAATCTTAAAAACACAGCACTCATCAACAAAAATGCATTGTAATTCTGCTTGGAATACATCTGCAACATGTATTGACCACATATTCCCAAATAAAGAATACGGTCCAAAGTAGCATCTGTACCTGTGGGATTCAGTGATCATAATATCATAGTCATTGTAAGAAAAATGCACGCTCCTAGAATGGGTCCTAAAATATTATATAAGAGGTCATACAGAAGGTTCTGTGAACTCGGTTTTGCTGGAGATTTTATGGAGGTTGAGTGGAATCAAGTGCTGGCTCGAAATGAGGTTGAAAAAGCCCTCAAGTTATTTACTGAACTTTTTCTCTCTGTGGTTGATTGGCACATCCCCATGCATAAATTTACAGTGAGATCAAATAAAGCATTGGCTTGATAAGAGTTAAGAGAATATATACAAAAAACAGATGAGCTGAAAAAAGCTACTTACAACTGTAAAGGAACAAATAAGTGGTAGAAGTGCTGTGAAATGAGGAACAATGTTACAAAATAAAACTGGGAAGAAGGAAAAAAGAAAATAATCAAAGAAAAATTGAGAAGCAAAAATATGATGGTAAATCAAATTGTGGAAAACCTTAAATCAAACAATAGGCCAAGCCAAATACAACAGTCCTCTTTTTACCAAAGTGAATAGAAAGTCACAGGACATTGCAAAGTAATCAGTAATCATTCAGGCGAAGTCTTGAAAGTTATCTTTTGACAGCGGTTGTCAGGAATTCAGGTCTTGATAAAGCTGAGATGGTCTTTGTATTGATTCATATTCCACACACACCACAGATTGTATCAAATGCACTGTTGTAATATATTGGTCAGAGAGGGAAGTAATATATGTTTATGAAAAAATAAATAAAACATTTGTATCACTGAATTATCCATCCATTTCTTCAGCAGGTTCCTTCTGCACTCTGCATTCAGCCGGTCAGCGCAAGCTTTTCGGCGAGTCACACTCACACCAACAGAATCAGCAATTAACCTGAGGAGCATGAGCATAGCCTCTCGCTGTGAAGCAGCTGCGCTAACTGTTGCGCCACTGTGCAGCCCTCATTCTATTCCATTTCATTCATTAGTTTTCTTTCATCTGAGGGTTCATGACAGGCTCATTCAGCATTCAGCAGCTCAGGGCGAGCCTTCCACAAAGCGTTCAACCATTTTCGGACTTTGCTCCAATCATTCAACATCTTCAGGTTTCTGCATTAGCAGTTCAGCGCAAACTGCTTCAACCTTTTGCATTCACAGCACAATTTCTTCAGAATTTGCTGTTCAATTTGCAGTCAAAGGTGAATCAACAACTCTATTTTGCTTTCAAGTTAACACTTTGCACTTTGGCCGATGATAAATTTTGAGGCATCGTTGTGTGTGTTTTTGTTTGTTGTTTACAGCCCAGACAGTGAAGCCTCGCTGTTTTCATCATGAGATTTCAATATAAAAACACCCCTGATGTGAAAAAGTAATGCCACATTTAGAGGAAAGGGGTTATTTATGGTATAAATAAGTTAAATTACATCATTAGGTGACAGGGGAGAAGTAACAGTTCCTCCACTGTTTACATCATTTAGCTCCAGGTGCAGAGTTAAACCACCTGCAGGTAGTGAAACCAGTGAATACACAGGAAGAACCTGTGCACCACTGTGAACTCAATTTTCTTCACAAAATGTGTTTTTATTTCTTCCTTTGGATTGCATTCAGGTATGCTTTATTTCTTGTAGCTGGACAGTTTGGATTATTATTAACTAAATGTCAAATTAACAGCTTTGTTAGCCTTGTTTTTAGCCTTGCTACACTCTGCAGGATTCTTGAGATGTGATTACAGAAACACATGTCATTATGTTGCTGCAGCAATTTATAACACAACCAAACAAGGACCTCATTGATGATTACCAGTTGATGGGGAACAAGCTCTGTAGCGCAACTATGTTAATATTTCTTCACCCCCTCACAGATATTTATCAACCTGTCATCACCAGGTGAGCACATCAGTCAAGCTGTGCGGTGGATATAACCTACCCGGAGGATAATCTACGGTCCCTCCTGAACAAGTTGGCAAACATCGAAGTGGAATCTAAGTCTGCAGTTCATCAAAGAGGAGGATTTCCCAACCAGCATTAAACCTGTCCATGTGGGAGGCTTCTCAGTGCTTGGCAAATTAAAAGTACATGATGTGACTGGACCCAAATAAGGTAAAGCACTCCACACTGAGTCAGAGCTTCTCTGTTTTTCGGGACTCAAACAGGGTCTTAAGTATGGAAACAATGTCTGACACACATTGTATGCTGTTACTTTTCAACCTCTACCCTTCTTGGCCTTGGCTTGTGTTGTTGTCCTACGCAAACACGTATGCCTTAAATTGTGATGTCAGTTTTTACGGCCTGTTTCACTTTTGTCATCTTGTTTGCTGTGAGAGGAGATAGTGATGAGGCTGTGATGCTGGACAGCAAACAGAAAGACACTACGCTAGAATTAAAGTGACATACACTATGCATACACACTATGGAGGCTCTTGATGCTCTGGCTCCAGTCTCAGTCACCACCTGTGAAGTTCTCCCAAATTCTTGACAATCCTCTGAGGACTGTGGCTATCCCTGTTGCTTGTGCATATTTTCTACCACACTTTTTCCTTCCACCCAACTAGTACAAAATCTTGAATACACAGCTCTGTGGATTCACGGCTTCTCTGGTAACAACCTTTTGTGGCTCCCGTCCTTGTGAAGGACTGTCTTTTGAACAACTGTCAGACAGCAGTCGTCTCCCATAGCTGCACTGACTGCACCAGGCTAAGAGACCATAGAAGGTAAAATTTTACACAGTGTGAAAAAATACACTTTTCCATAATATTTTAATTTATTAAGAGGCACCTGTATGAGCAGAAGAAATCATCCAGAGACTAGTGCCGCTGATTACAACAGGCTGATCACAACAGGCTGATCACAGTATTTCACATCTTATAAGAACTCTGTTGCATCATCTACTCAAAACTCCTGAGCCCTCAGATTCATTTATCCTCTGCCTCCCATTCTTCTCATATCCACTGTCATTTGTTAAATCATATATGCCTTTTTCATCTTCTTCCTTTCATGTTTCCTTTCTTTGATTGATTGTCTGTCTCATCGTTGTGACATCTACTTTCACTTTGAGTTTCCGACAAGATGGGGACTGGTTCTTCCTTTTACACTTTGGCAGGACCAATTTTCTTCTCCGATGAGATGATGTAAAAGTAATTGCACATTTTCTCTCCTGCTCGGTGTGAATGTGATGCTTGGTTGGAATAGCCAATAGGTAGCAGGAAGGGCTGATTGCCTTCAATCTCTTCAAACAAGTCCCTGTTATAGAAAAAAGCTCTCTTGATCAGCAGTCACAGAAGCTTAATTTCAGTAGCAACCCATGAACCATGAGGACTCTCAAACACTGAAATTACAAGAATAATGCCAAGAAATAAACTTCTGCACTGGTAGTCTGGTCTTCTGCAGACCATTACCCTTAAATCCATGTGTACTTTTAGTGATTGCAGACCATTTCTTTCAGTCAGTGTTTTCAGCTATTTCAAGCAGAGCTTGAGGTCTAAAATGAAGTCCCTGAAAGATGAGTATACTTTGCTTTTTCATTTTCCCTCTAAACCCCTGTACACAGCTGTCCCAGCTGTTTATGTGCACACTGAAATTTGCATTCTTAGAAATGCATTCTGTTTTGTTTAAGCATTGAAAAATCTAAGAAAAAATTTAGCAAGACTTAATGTCAGTCAGGTCCTTCTCTTAAAAAACCTGAATCATTTTTGAGTTTGAAGCACTGTCAAAAATACAAATGAAAGACTACCTCTATCTCTTCCAACTGTGAGGGAGTAAAGCCTTAAAAATAGGAAATTCTGTACTCTACTCATGGAGCCCAGGCACTTATTAAAAGGTCATTGCATTTTTCTACTTTCTGCCTGTGCCCACTTCACACATGAGCATATTTCTTATTTTAGTTGAGGCGACTAGCTGCTTCACTGTCATCTTCTTGCTAAAATTTTAACATTATGTCAAACCACAGCGTGCTATTGCAACTTCTTTTTCATCAAGAAGCACAGTTTTACTTTTAAGATTACAACTTTATTAATGCAAGCGTACGGCTATACTCCTCAGCTAATCCAGTGAACACATTGCCAGAGCTCAGGTTTCTTTTTTTCCACATCAAATGACAAATATGGGATAAATCAAACTTGCAGATTCCACATGATGAGAAGTAAATGTCATGACAGAAATTTCATTTAAAAAATGTTACTCAACATGTATTTTGATTTTCTTGGTTCTTAATGATAACAATGACCCAAAATGTAATAAAACTGGATGTAATAAATAATGTAACAGACTCTGAGCCTAAAATGTAACAACATTTTTGTCCAAAATGTAACAACTTGTCACATTTTGGGTCAGTTATCACACCCTTGGTTTCATTGCATCTTTTTTTTAAAATAGCATTTGAGGTCATTGTTACATTTGGGCTTTAACAAGACTAAATTAACTGTTTGGCAGCTAGCCACCAGATAGGGCTCTAAACGTTTTAGCGTCACTTGCCAAGGGATTGTGTCATTAATCATCTTAGATTAAATGATTCAAAGATACACTGATACAGTCCTGATTTAACTGAAAATGTCTGATAACTAACAAAAAGACTGTTATCACTGTATAATCCATGCATGGTATGTGTTATTTAGAAGTCATGCTCCCAGTTATTATACCATTCACTCAGTGTAAATCTGTAATCAAACTACTTTCACTGGTGGTACAGGGAACAGTGGCATTGTGGGTAAGCTGCTGCACAGTGGGGCTGAGTCTGGCACGGGTTGGTGACATTAGGGTTAACACAACACATCAGGAAGATCTAGCTTCTCACAGGCAACTGATTTGTTTTGATGGTGTTGCTCCCACATTTCCATTATGCATAAGTAGTCAGGCTGACAGGAGGCAACAGCAGGAATCATCCGCCAAAGGGGACTCCCATCATAAAAGAGCTGAGGAAAGATCTGAGAGGTGTTCCTATGACTTGTTTTCAGTTCAGACTTGCCAATTTTGTGCATGTATTTTAGTTGCTACTTTAAAATAGAGCTTTGACGGCTGAAAAGTCACCCATGTCACTGTCTGACTGTTTCATGATGATTACAGCAATTCAGAGCTGTGAGGCTCAGGCACTATGAATAGGAACGGTTATGTCGGGGTTTTTGAAACGGCTCGCTTTGGAAGATGTTATGTATTAAAAAAATGAAATCATATTACATTGGCGTAGTAAATGATCCATAATATAGCTCTTACACATATAAGTTTAGCTGCTGCTGCTTCCACACACTCAACAGTGAGTGCAGAGAGCCAAACACATGACGACAGATGTAGAGAACAAAAACGTATGTAGGGCATAAGGCACAAGACACACAATTGGGGTCTGCTTGTATGGGCCCCAATCAAAACATTTGGTAACACTAATAATTGGTTTAGACAGCGCCTAGACAACATTTCAAATATTGACAAAATCAAATTTCAACTAAGTGAGTAAGCAAGTAACTAAGTGACTGACTGACTAAACTAAACTAAATCTTTCTTATTTTTGAAAAAAAAAAAAATGTATTCCTATTTCAAATTGGATACTGGAAGCACATTTTAGAACAGTTGGGACAGAGGCAAGTGAGGGTCACCTTGACCACATATTTCATCTGCGTGACTCAACAATTCTTGAATGTAACCCTTTGCCATAAAAATGTGGCTTGAAAAGACAATTACAGTAATGTAGAGACCACTCATTTCAATTTTGAATCACTATATTTATCAAAGTTTTGTTGCTGTCTGCATATTAAATCTTAAATTAATGTACTCTCCTGTCTCTGCCAAAAGCGTAAAAAACATTAAGTCACTGCCAAATGTAGAACTGTGATGAGAGAGCTAAAGCATAAAGTGAGAGCTCTCAATAATTTGGACACTAAAGATAACAATACTACCTATACCATCCGTCCAATTTGTGAAATTACTGCAGGTTTAATGTGGAGGAATGATATATAAAGCCTTCAGAAAGCTTCTGCCTGTATGATTAAAATATACAAATGGCCTCATGAGTGATAGTTAATATTCACAGCGAGTAAAGATTGTCATTACCACTGATGTAATGGTTTCATTAGTTAACATTCAGCATATGCTCTACAGATTAATTTGTTTAAGCCACATTATCATTGTCTGAAAAACAAATTTCACCTCTATGCTTCATTTGAAGACCTGTCTAGGATTTCTGGATTTATCCATGTGCATCTTTGTCTATATGTGTGTGAGTCGTCTGTTTGTGATAGAAAATTTATAAGAGTTTAAAGAGTGACAGGGGTGAAATAGAGCAGATGGGGTGAGAAAGACAGCAAGAGCAGAACAGCGAGAGCGAGGGGAAAAGTGAGTTTTGCTGTTAACTCAGTCAACCTTTCCATGAGCCTCTAAAGAGCTTCTCCTCTGACTCATGACAACTGCCAGTGACAGAGCCTAGGGATTGAAACAGAGGAGTCTCTGGTGTCTGACGGAGAGT